>JAOPHQ010002044.1:55000-110000 GCA_030340625.1 Merluccius polli
CAGCTGTCTTCCGTGCGAGTGGCTGCTAGACTGGCAGGCCCATGTGCTTTCTCTGGATAACCTCTGACCTTTTGGTGTGTTTCTGCGGGCGCGAGGGTTTAGGCGAGCGAGGCCACAGCGGAGCCGCTGGTGTGAACACAGCTGACTGCACATTTTTTTATTTCCACTGAACAAAAAGCACAAAAAAAAAACGTAGTCCGGGTTATATGGCGAAAGACAATACTTGTGGTTATTGCTGCGATCGGGAGCTGAGATATCGTGCTCCCCGACGGTGGGGGGCGGGGGCGGGGGGCAGAATAGTGTTGGTGGATAAGTTGTCTGATGACCAGTTGAAAGGTCCCAGGTTCGATCCCCGATGTCTGCCGTCTACCTTTAGGGATCCTTGAGCAAGATGCGCAAATGCTACCTGCTTATTAACGACCTGTATGTGCTTATTAACGACCTGGATCTGCTTATTAACGACCTGTATCTGCTTATTAACGACCTGTATCTGCTTATTAACGACCTGTATCTGCTTATTAACGACCTGGATCTGCTTATTAACGACCTGTATCTGCTTATTAATGACCTGTATCTGCTTATTAACGACCTGTATCTGCTTATTAACGACCTGTATCTGCTTATTAACGACCTGTATCTGCTTATTAACCACCTGTATCTGCTTATTAACGACCTGTATGTGCTTATTAACGACCTGTATCTGCTTATTAACGACCTGTATGTGCTTATTAACGACCTGGATCTGCTTATTAACGACCTGTATCTGCTTATTAATGACCTGTATCTGCTTATTAACGACCTGGATCTGCTTATTAACGACCTGGATCTGCTTATTAACGACCTGTATCTGCTTATTAATGACCTGTATCTGCTTATTAACGACCTGTATCTGCTTATTAACGACCTGTATCTGCTTATTTACGACCTGTATCTGCTTATTAACGACCTGGATCTGCTTATTAACGACCTGTATCTGCTTATTAACGACCTGTATCTGCTTATTAACGACCTGTATCTGCTTATTAACGACCTGTATCTGCTTATTAACGACCTGTATCTGCTTATTAATGACCTGTATCTGCTTATTAACAACCTGTATCTGCTTATTAACGACCTGTATCTGCTTATTAATGACCTGTATCTGCTTATTAACAACCTGTATCTGCTTATTAACGACCTGTATCTGCTTATTTACGACCTGTATCTGCCTATTGATGACCTGTATCTGAGTTCACTGTCAGGCGCTTTGTATAAAAACGTCTAGATTACCAAAAAGTAGTGGTGTAACGAAACATTGTTCACGCATGTGAAACGTGGATTAATTGCAAAGTTTAACCATCATAGAGTTCATTACAGTTGTATTGCCGCTGTTACTTTTTTAAAGTGATATTTCCCTGAATCCCGACGCAGCGTTGCAGTGTGAAGATACAGACGTGAATGGGGTGTGTTTAAAAGCAGCTGAGAGTGGCGGTCATGGCTAGCGGTAGCCTCCCACATCATTTAAGTCGCATGTATGGCAGCATTTTGGCTTCCCTGTAAAATATAATAATGGAAGGAGGGTGGTGGACAAAACCGCGAGGGTTTTTAGGCATTGCGCCATGAGAAAGATGAGAATGGCGATACGTCGAGCACGGTCGGCCACACATTTCCGGCCCCTTCTCCCTGTGGCATTTAAGCTTTATTTAAGCTTGGATTGTATTTAAACATTGGACATCTTGAATGTTGTGTTCATTAAAAACGTTCCTTGTTTTAAGTGTTCTTTAAGGTCGTGGTTGGACACATCATCAGGCATAACAAATAAGTGGACTTCTGGTATTAGATTTGGATGTAAAAAAGAGTATTTCTTTCATACTTGTGATGGACATTTGCCAGTCTTGAGTAAATGATTGGAAAATAACAGATGAGTGGTCTAGGGCTTGCCTGGGTCCAGACCTTTGACTCCGCCCCCTCCACCGAGTCAGAGTTGACTGCTTCTGGTCTGGCATCATGGCATGAAACGGCAGTTTCTCGGTTGAAAAAGCGATTAGCCAATCAGTTGTCGTCAAGCCTTGTCAAGCTGTGCGCCGGCGGAAACCAAGGAGTAGCAATAACAACAATGGCGGCCGCTATAGGCGCTGCTATCGACGGTCAGGGTCAGGTCCAGCAGCAGATCTAACCGGTCGCTGTGTCCTCCTCCCCACAGTATCGGATGCAGACGGCAGCGAGGGAGGCTTTCAGCTGAAGAAGGAACATGCCCTACGAGTCTTGGGGTACATCAGCTCCTGGACCCAGAGGTGAGTCCCTGCTGCCCCCTTAACCCACCCTGCTTACACCTAGCCCTGCCCTACTGCCCCTACCCTGATCCCCCCCAACCCTGCCCCCCCCCCACCACCACCCTGCCATCAGGCTGAACAGGCAAAGATGAGGAGGTGAAGTAGAGGTTGACGACCTACATGATGTGTCCCTCAATGTTGACTTCTTCTTCTTCTTCTTCTTCTTCTTCTTCTTCTTCTTCTTCTTCTTCTTCTGTGTTGAATAGCAGCAGTAGGTACACTGTGGGTCTCTACACCGCGACGCTTGCGTTTATGGTTGACTGTAGTCCGCCAAAAAACACCTGTGAGCTGCTACATATGAACATGTATGAGAACCTCCTCAACTCGTCTGTCGTAAATAAACCGGATATAAAACGTTGTAGAAAAGACGTACATTTCTGGGGAGGTGCACGTAACCTACGGCAACGGCCTCAGCGGGCTACGGCGGTGACGTTGAGCCGAGGCTTGCCGCGGTACTCGGTGTTACCGGTGTTACGCGGCGTTCAGGCATACGCCGATTACATGACTTGCCCACCGCCCACGCCATCGGTCGTCATAATAAACCACCGTGTCACCAGGTCGGCTTTGACCGTCTTCCTTGTTTTCACACACCACAAACAAGGAAGGAAAACACGTCTGACTTTGCGGCAGCTCACTGAGATCCCCCGACCGCTCTGTGTTCGTACGGATCCAGGCCGTTCATTTCCTTTTATTTTGTTGAAGTAGCGCTCCTTGTTGCCGCCTTGTTGAGTTTCTCTCGGTAAGGCGTCTTGCTCTGTTGATTTGTGTTGTGCATTTTGAAAAGCCTGTTGACTTTTGCCGTTTATTTTACATACACCCTGTTTTAAAACCCTAAAATCGCCACTGGATATGCGCCAAGCCATCATCTGTTTTATTGTTGTTTTTCTTAAAAAAGTTATAATGAACCAACTTTCTAAGCTTTAGTTTTGTTCCAGATCTGGGTCGAATGGTCTAATGTTAAAGATTGCAGTAAGCGCTCCGCAGATATTGAGCGTCATTTTCTGTAAAGTGTCCGGTGTGATCGGTAACACCGGTGTTGTCACAAGAATATTAACCAGTGAGAAAAGGTCCTCGCCGTGGCGTCCCTAGTTGAGACCGACGGTGACTATTCAACACAGAAGTATTCTTCAACCCTGTGATGCCGTGTTCACACCTTACATACAAAGTCACCGCAAAGACGTGCGTAGGTGCAAGTTCTCGCCGCGAATGGTGAACCGCTTGCGTGAGTAACACAAGGTGAAAAATGCGCTTTGCGTTCGGTGTGAACACGGCATTAGAGAAAGTGAGATGGCTGTAGCGGGATTCCTCTGTGCTGTGAAGCAGACGGTGCTAACGAGACACATGTACGGTCCACAACTGATGGTTTCTCCCTCTCTGGGTCTGGGCTGGTTCTGATCTGCTGTTTGATCCAGCGGAGGAATGCGGCCGGGCCCAGGGGCCTCGGGCGTTGACCTTCATAGCGATTAACTCCTCATGCTAAACAGCTTCACTCAGTTATTCAGTCAGCATTGTGGAGCGACTCTGGGTAGACGGAGGCGTGGAAGACGGTTCAACCCCACTCCTCCTCAAGACCTGAACTTATTGCTCCTTTTTAATATCATTTATCTTTTTATATTTGTGTAAACTGCTGTCCTTTAGAGCAGTGGTTCTCAACTGGTCTCGCCTCAGGACCCACACGTGTCATTAGTCATTAAGTCACGACCCAAACATAAAAAAATGTATTTACCATATTGCAGTAATCAACAATGCCTTCATGTACTGTTATAAACATGGAGCCAACAAAAAGCTGCAACAATTGTGGCTAAACTCAATTCAATCGTAAGCCACTGAATCATGAATTAACATTGAGACATGAAATAATTCATGGGCTTCTTTCTACAGATTGAGGTTTGGCGTACGCTCTGTGACCCACTTATCGGTCACGAACCACTGGTTTAAAGCACTGGTTGACTGTGGGCAACAGGTGGCAAAGTGTTGGTCACATGGTGCACTAAAACATTCACATTAATTAATTCATTACTGTATTAATCGCAAGGGACATTGTTTCTACTCTAAATACGTACACTGGTCATAGACATTAGGGTCATTCTGTCATTGGTGTGGTACAAAAGAAAACCTAGTAATGATCAACTAATGAATGAATGTCATTGATTTACCTCCCCTCCCTCCCACCTCCCCTGTCACACCTCCCCTCCTACCTCCCTCACCTTCTTCCCCACACATCCTCCCTCCCTCCCCACCTCCTCCTCACACCTCCTCCTCCTCCCCAGGCAATGTCTCTGCTGCTTCAAGGAGTACAAGCACCTGGAGGTGTTCAACCAGCTGGTGTACGCCCTCATCAACCTGGTGGTCTCCCAGATCAGCGGGCTGAGGGAGCGTCTCTGCTCGCTCCACGGACGCACGCTCACCGGGCTGGGGGCGTCGTCGCCCGAGTGGGCCGGAGGATCCACCGCCGGCGGCGCTCTGCTCCCTCGGCCCTCCTCGCCGGGGGAGGACGAGCCTGTCAATGTGGAGCGGGACTCTGCAGAGGAGGACGCCGCCGACGCCCCCGACCAGAACCAGAACCAGGGATCAGGGTCTAGCCAGCAGGCAGGGCAAGCCCAGGCCTTGGCGTCGGACCTGGGGGGCGGCGGCGGCGGCGGTGGCGGTGTTGGTGGTGGTGGTGGTGAGTCTGGACCCGGGGCAGGCGGTACTGCCGGCGGGACCACCGGGTGCCCTGACCCCCTGACCTCGTGGACCACCGAGGAGAAGGAGAAGTTGCTGATGTGCGCGGCTAAGATCTTCCAGATCCAGTTCCCCCTGTACACGGCCTACAAACACAACACACACCCTACTATAGAGGTAAACACACACACACACAGCCCAACATAACTGTACTGCTATACCAAAATCTAAGGGCCAACTAATGTTGTGATTGTTTGAGTAGTGGTTGTTAGATAGTGTTATACAGTGTGTGTGTGTGTGTGTGTCTCTCTCCCTAGGACATATCTGCACATGAAAGTAACATCCTTGGCTCCTTCTGCGACATGAACGTAAGCACCTGCTCTCTCTCCTTTCACACTCGATGCTCCACCTGTAGTGACCTTTAGAGGCTTTATGATAAATGTGAAACTTTTTCAAAACATTTTTTTTGTACTCCACATGGATCATAAACCCTTGAATATAAAAACGACTCGTTGAAATCGCTTGAGAAATGTCAACGTTGTCGTGCTTTTTATCCTGGAAAAGTGCAGCGCCCCCGTTTACCTGTATTTGTTTACAGGCCAGTCTAGGCCTCTCCAATATGGTGAGGCGTGAGATGCTGTGATCATGTGACTAGTTCTTCTGAGATGCTGAGATCATGTGACTAGTTCTTCTGAGATGCGGTGATCATGTGACTAGTTCTTCTGAGATGCGGTGATCATGTGACTCCCTGGGAAAGCCTTACCTGGGGGGTGTACTACGACCGTCGATTAGTGGTTTAGCGAGGTATGTTGCGCTCAAAGCCTGGGTTAGCTGTCCTACGAAAGTCGCTCTCTTTTAGCGTCGCTATATCACCATGGTAACTTATGCTGGCAACCAAACCTGGTCGGGAGGAGGTTTTCAGCTAAGACTTTCCGATTAAATCGGCTTCTTAAAGCTGAGCGCCGCTTTCGGGACAGATCCGATCCCTTTATGAGAGATACAGGTTCTCATCAGAGGATATTCTGTATGAGAGATACAGGTTCTCATCAGAGGATATTCTTTATGAGAGATACAGGTTCTCATCAGAGGGTATTCTTTATGAGAGATACAGGTTCTCATCAGAGGGTATTCTGTATGAGAGATACAGGTTCTCATCAGAGGGTATTCTGTATGAGAGATACAGGTTCTCATCAGAGGATATTCTGTATGAGAGATACAGGTTCTCATCAGAGGGTATTCTGTATGAGAGATACAGGTTCTCATCAGAGGATATTCTTTATGAGAGATACTGGTTCTCATCAGAGGGTATTCTGTATGAGAGATACAGGTTCTCATCAGAGGGTATTCTTTATGAGAGATACAGGTTCTCATCAGAGGGTATTCTGTATGAGAGATACAGGTTCTCATCAGAGGGTATTCTGTATGAGAGATACAGGTTCTCATCAGAGGATATTCTGTATGAGAGATACAGGTTCTCATCAGAGGATATTCGCTATTTGGTCGTCCTTGTTGGACCTTATGAAGGCAATGCTACAAAAAGAAGCCGTGCGCAGTGTGTCTGTGTTTCACTGAGATTTGTTGCCACAGGTACATATTTGCATACAGTTAGTGATGCTGAAAATGTAACCAAAAATGTGCCTTGCGATACGCAAGGTTGTAGCTGCTGCCCTAAATACACTGCTAAATATGTTTGTGGTGTTTCCCAACTTTTTGCCAACACAAACTGTCAAGTTGCAAGTTATCAACTTGTAGGTAAAAGAAAACAGCTGTATACGTGAATGAGCGGTAGAGTGGCGGTAGCGCGTCAGTCTTGAGGTTCTGCGTGCTGGGTTTGTTTCCCAAGTGAAGTGTATTTATGTGTAGTTTAATAAGTTATATTTCTTATGTCATATGGAATACTTATTCATTAATGTTATGGAATTATCCAGTTTGGTAATCTAGATGGGGTAAAAGGCATGATGATGGACAGGCAACATATGAGCCCCGGTCGCTGGCGTTCAGCTCACATACTAATCCACCACACCGCCGTCGCTACCTTCCAGCACATGCAATACGTTTCTTACATATAGGATGTATTTGAAAGGAATTCCCTAAATTACACAATAAAGCAAGTTGGAGGTTGCTTTTGCATTTTGCAATCATATGCACTCTATTGGGATTAATGGCAAACAATTCTTACGCATTCACAGAATCTGCTATTTTTCGCCAGCACGCCTCCCTTGCCTTATTATGGGCAACTGTATCGCCCCTTGCCGTTATTTGCTTTTAAACTCCTCGTATGAGTTCATAATCACTACTTGCTCCTCCTGACATACACAGCCCGTGTTCGCTCCGTCGGATCCATTGCGTCAAGGTGAATGACGTTGGGTTACGCCCTTTTTATGTGAACGCGCATTGACACTAAAGCGGAAAACCTGGCTTGACAAATTTACTTTAAGTGAGCTTCGTGGAACCGTTAAACTCTGATTGCGAGTTTCGTATTTGTCGATCCAGGTTTTCCCAAGATAGACTGGGTATGTTCAGCGAGCTTCGTAGTATACCCCCCTGGCTGCTTATCTGACCAGTTTTTCTAGATCAGTGTGAAATGAGGAGCCCCAGGGCTGATATCCAAGTGTGTGTGTGTGTGTGTGTGTGTGTGTGTGTGTGTGTGTGTGTGTGTGTGTGTGTGTGTGTGTGTGTGTGTGTGTGTGTGTGTGTGTGTGTGTGTGTGTGTGTGTGTGTGTGTGTGTGTGTGTGTGTGTGTGTGTCCCCGTCCGTCCTGTTGGTACAACAAGGATGTCAACAGAACAAGTTTCGAAGTGCACCATATCTGCTAGTTTTATCAATTCTTTCTGGTATACAGCATGGATAGCTAGGGTAAGATGCTAAGTATTATTAACTGCCAAGATGTACAAACATACAATAAGTGCATAAGAGGTTTTATTGGATTATTTTTCATTTATTCATGTATATTTTTCATATTATTATTATTATTATATATTGTTTGGTGGGTTGGGGGTAGATGGAGGAGGGAGGCATGCTGGGTAGGTTGCATGCTAGGTAGGAGTGAGGGGCATCTTGCTGTAGGACAGTGGCTCTCAGACTGTTTTTATGAATGTACCCCCTCTTAAGGCTCTTCAGCCAAGTACCCCTTTCACCAGTACAAGGGAGGGGAAAAAAAAGAACATGAATATAAATAAATAATGTATGCATGCACATGTTATTTGGTGTGAACATCAACATTTAATGGGTGGTGCAAATACTTAGGGGCCATCCACACGGAGACGCTTTTTGGTTTAAACAGATGTTTTGCATCGTTTTGGCCGATCGTCCAAACGAATCCTGTAAACACATTGCTTGCAAACAAACTTTTCTGAAACCTTCTGGTCCCAGGGTGAAAACATTCACAAACGAAGCCCTCGAGTGTTCGTTTGGACGGCCAATACGCATACTTGCGTTTCGATGATGTCATCGCCACACCCCTCGAGCGTAACCTCTTGTAACCCGTGACGACGTCTCATAACAACAACAATGGCAGACCACATGCTCGTGTTCCTGCTGGAGAAGATATTGTGCCTATTAGGGTTACTATCGCAAAATATAATGCTCCTGTGCCACACGCTGAGCAAGAAAGGCTGATGGACAACCACATAAGCCACATTTTACATTTATTTACTTTATGCGCATGCTCCGCCTCTTCCTCTCCGTTTTCGGTGAATTTCTAAAACTGAAACAGCGCCTGGAATATGAAGTAGCGTGTTGAGTCGTATTGAGATGGATCCGTTTGGACGCAAATGTTCTCGATACGATGCCAGGGAAAACGGGGGGGAAAAAAGATCGTTTTGGTACGTGTGGACTTGGCCTTAGTTTAGTGAAAAATACGGGCGCTCGTGATTTTTGGCATTCATTGGAAATATTTCCCAAACTTGTATGTTAGTATTCAGTTTTAGCCTACTTATTTTTATTAAGGTGGTGTTATTTTCATCACCAATATTAACACAGCGACAATAAGGGCACATTTTAGGACATTTCCATGTGCCCCTTGTAATCGTTGGAAGCAGGGGTGAACTAGTGAGTCATGCATTGTATCCCACAATTAAGCCACATAGAGATGCAGTAAAAGGTTGAATTGTAAAAGCACTCTCCTCTGGGCTCGCAGGACGTGGAGGTGCCGCTCCACCTGCTGCGCTACGTGTGTCTGTTCTGCGGGAAGCATGGCCTGTCCCTGATGAAGGAGTGCTTCGAGCTGGGCGCCCCCGACAGCCTGCCCTTCCCCATCGCCCACGCCTTCATCACCATCGTGTCCAACGTGAGTCACCACCGCCACTACGCCGCCGGATTAACGCCCTCGGGCTGCAACTAACCACTGTTTTCATAGTCGATCATTTTGTAAAATTAATCATTTAGTCTCGAAAATGTCATAAATAATAGCAAATGCCATCACAAAGAGTCCAAAGTGACGTCTTAAATTAGCTTGTTTTATCTGACAAGCAGCCAAGAAAAAATAAATATTCATTTTATAGCGATCCATGAACCAAACATTAGATTGTTTGAAGCATCAAGCATCACATGTTTAGTATTTGTACTTGATAAATGTCCTAAACGATTATGCAAATTGTATTTTATTACTTTTCTGTCGATTGACTAATCGATGAATGGACTGAACGTTGCAGCGCTACTACACCCACAGGACACATGGATGTGTTTTGGATTGATCCGTGTTTACTCTTCTACCTTCTTACACTTTTTATTTGACATAAAAGCTGCGAAAATATGATCATTTTATCCAACGAAAGAATACATGTATGACAGGATGGTACTTTATCACCGTCTCACACTTAATATTTACTTTTTTAAATGACCGTTTTATTGTCGTTTTATTGATTTTCCTATAAAACATTCTAACTGAAATGCAACCATGACCTCCACATTTAAGACCCTGATAGACTTTGCAACCAACTCCGAATGGGCGTGTTGGCGTAGGCTGCGGCTCTGCTGCTGAACACTGCGGCTTCGGCAGGGTGCCACACGTTCGCTGCGATGTGTGGGCTGTTCCTTTAATGACGCCAGCGCTTTCATACCGCCTCCATGGTGTCCTTGTCGTCCCTGCTGGAGCAAGACGCAATAGTCCATATTTTACAGATGCCAAATATTTACAGATACGAAAAGTTTGATAGAGCACTGTGCGACGATGAACGTTTCGCTTTCGTCGCAAACCGGACGTTTTGTCTGTGCAAAACACACCGTTTTCGATTTCGGAACAGGCCGGTTGCTTGGCCTCTGGTGTCGCTGCTTGCAGCTTTCTGGAGAACCGCTCATCCAGACGCCTTCACACTCGACACTGCGCTTCCTCGGGTCCTCAGCGATGCACACGCCAAGTGTGAAGTCGGTCAGATGAACGGTTGTCGGACATACAGAGGGCAGACATACGGAGACTGTTACATTTATCCATTTAGCCCAGAACTAACTGCACCCCCCCTCCCCCTGTCTCATTATTCTATGCTTTTATTTGACATTTCATGACATTGACGGATTTTCTTCAATTGTATTTTATTGATTGTCCATGTCCTAAATATGTTTAAATGTGGTTCCTGCCTATGTAAAGTGTCATGAATGTTGTGTTTGAAGGGTGCTGTATAAATACAGTACAGCCCCAGCCTCAAGAACACACTCGGGACGAGGGATAATAACAGACCCGTCCGCATCAACAGGCGTCCATTTTAGATATGTCACTGCCGGTTGGTTCTGTGTTGTCAGTATTGTGGTGTTGTATATTATATCCTCGATTTCTGCTTGCCCCTAGATCCGAATATGGCTGCACATCCCGGCTGTCATGCAACACATCATGCCCTTCCGCACATACGTAATACGGTGAGACGCTGGAATTGTTTCCATATTTATACTAAATGATGTATTATCTGTCGGTTGGTCTGTCTTCGTATCATGTCTGTGTGTCTGTGTGTCTGTAGATGTATCATATGTCCATCTGTCTAGCTTATTCAAGCTCTCTGCTTTGTGGTGGTGGTGATGATGATGATGATGGATATCCATGAGAATGGATGATGATGCAGCACTCTTGAGTATCAAGTGAAAACGCGAAACGGATTATATTTCCATAGATTCCTATCACACACACACACACACACACACACACACACACACACACACACACACACACACACACACACACACACACACACACACACACACACACACACAGTGTCACAGCTCTTAGAAAACTCCTCGATGCTCAACTTTCGGTTAGATGAATGGCTGCCATTTTGTTCCCACACTTAGTCGTCCTCCGAGCATAGACTTCTCTTGCATACACCCACACACACACACACACACACACACACACACACACACACACACACACACACACACACACACACACACACACACACACACACACACACACACACACTGTAGCGTTGTGTGGGCCTGCAGTGCTCATTGGAAATGGAAAAAACTGGTGTTTAATAACGTGGATTCAAATGTCAACCTGATCATTCTTGTTTCCGTCGTTCTTTCTAACCTACCTGACTTTATCTCACTCTAACCAATTAAATTTGTATTTCGGAATAGCTTTACATTTTCAGGGCATTTAGCAGACGCTTTTGTCCAAAGCGACTTACAATAAGTACATTTGTCAGTAGAAGGTGAAACAACAATATATCACTGTCGCTACAGCAAGGATGTCAATAGAACAAGTTTTTTAGTTTAATTTGTAAGTACTATTTAATTACTAGGACGTAGGGGGGGGGGGGGGGGTAGGTAGAGGAGGGAGGCTATGCAGAGTCCAGGTGAACTCTGAGCAAATGGGGCTTGAGTCTCTTGCTTTACAAGAATAAAATTGTCATCCATCAATAATTGTAGTGGAATGAAGAAGGTAAAATGTCACTTGGCTTGCAGCTGTTTTCCTTCTCATGATTCTGTCTTCAGTAAGACATGAGGCTGCAGCTGAACGCTCAGTCTCTCAGACAGAGAGGGAGGGAGGGAGGGAGGGAGCTGTTGGCTCCCTCCTTCATAGCCTGTTGCTAGGAAGAGCTTCCCTCGCCATGGCAACAGTCGCCAGGGCCCCAGTGAAACTCTCCTCACATGACCTTGCAGGAGCCAGACGGATCGCGGGCTTCAGTGGAGACGGACAGACAGCTAGACTGACAGATGTTGTAACAGACAGACAGACGGACAGACAGACATGGTGACGGACATACAGGCAGGCAGGCAGGCAGGCAGGCAGACACAGACAGATGTGGTGAAAACAGGCAGGCAGGGTGACAGACAGTGAGAAGGGGACAGTGAGACAGACAGACAGACATAGAAACTGACACGCACGCACGCACAAACACACACTCCCGTTTCTTCTCTGTCCCTCTCCTGACTTGCTGCTGTCTGTGTGATTGGCCCACGCTGGGGCCAAGGGAGCCAATCAGAAGCGGCAGGTCTATAACCTGTGGTTGCTGTTTGTCAAGGCTGTTTTTAAACATATGTCTGTTTGATACATAGGAAGGTGAAACTCCATTATATTTATTTATTGTCTTCATGGGTGTGTGTGTGTGTGTGTGTGTGTGTGTGTGTGTGTGCGTGTGCGTACACACACACACACACACAGTCAAGATGAACGGGATGTTGTCAGCACTCGTATATTAATAGCGCAACGAGCAGCAGTCATGAAGGCCATTAAATGCTTGAGTTTCAAGATTCCACAACCGTAGCAAACTCAACACTTTTTAACAATCACTGTTTAAAGGTCCTCCAGATAAAGTGGTTAAGAGATTGATTTTGTAAATTAAAAAAAACAACAAAATGTCCCCTCCCTCTCTGCTCCCTCCCTCCCTTTGTTTCTCCGCCGTATTTGCATTTCACACACCTGTGATTGACATCTAAGATGGGTTCCCCGAACCAATGGGGGAAGAGATTGGTCAGAAGTGGGCCGGGAGCGGTCTAAAATGTAAATGGTCTCATTCAGAGGCGGACATAGTCTACTAGTAACGGGTATTATTACTAATAGCTGACGGATGATAATATCTAACCAATTACACTCCAGTAACAAAAGGAACTCAATACACAGTATAACATTTCATGAGGTAGTTTGTCTTAGTGTCTAGACCGACATGCACTAACCGCCAGGCTGGCCAATCGCAAGGCCTTGTCCGCACGTATATGGGTATTTCTAAAAACATAGTATTTTCTGTGTTTTGGCATCCACACCAGAACGCCGTTTCGGGTCACTGAAAATTAAGCTTTTGAAAAACCCTTCCAGGGTGGAGATATTTCAAATTTTCTGTTTCACCGGTCCATACGAATACACAGAAATCGATGACGTCATGACCTTGATTTACACACGGCAATTGTTTCACACTTTGCGCCATTGCCAGAAACCTACAGACGATGGCGGACGACCGGTGTGTTTACTGTGACACTGTGGCACTGTGAGGTTTACGAGTCAACCTAGCGTTGCTGTGTTGTTGTTGTTGTTGTTGTTGTATTCGCCACTCAAGAAGAAGCCCATCAAGGGGGCACGCACCTCATGTTCATCTGTGTAACGTTTAACACAACATTTTATCGCCACCTACTGGCCTGACACACACACACACACACACACACACACACACACACACACACACACACACACACACACACACACACACACACACACACACAGTAACAGTACGTGTGGACGAGGCCTGACCCTCCCCTCTGCCCCCAGCTACCTGTGCAAGCTGTCGGACCAGGAGTTGCGTCAGAGCGCGGCCCGCAACATGGCGGACCTGATGTGGAGCACGGTGAAGGAGCCGCTGGACAGCGCGCTGTGCTTCGACAAGGAGAGCCTGGACCTGGCCTTCAAGTACTTCATGTCCCCCACCCTCACCATGCGGCTGGCCGGCCTCAGCCAGATCACGGTCAGTCACGGCCTCCTCACGCACCCCCATAGCATGCCGGGGGGGGGGGAGCTGGAGTCTGTTTAGTACAGATGGATCCGATCCGATATCGGGTACTGATACTGACCTCATTCACTTCGGATATCGGACCGATCCGCATGCCGATCCAGATTCCATTCCATAGCTTGTGCTGGACTAGGAACCGGCCGCTACATAATGAGACAGTGCTAGTAAGGAGTACTGATGGTGGAGATATTTATTTATCTGACATAACATGAAACAGTGCAAAGCAGTTGTGTCTCAACATCGGCTATGACAGTGGCAGTGGCTATGACAGTGGCACTCACACACACACACACACACACACACACACACTCCTCCTTTGTGCGTTAACATGCAGTGTGTCTCTTTCCTCAGAACCAGCTCCACACCTTCAACGACGTGTGTAACAACGAGTCGCTGGTGTCCGACACGGAAACGTGAGTCCAACGAGTACTGTAGTAATAGAATACTTTAGATAAAGTACTTTGGATGTAGAATACTTTAGATAAAGTACTTTGGATGTAGAATACTTTAGATAAAGTACTTTGGATATAGAATACTTTAGATAAAGTACTTTGGATGTAGAATACTTTAGATAAAGTACTTTGGATGTAGAATACTTTAGATAAAGTACTTTGGATATAGAATACTTTAGATAAAGTACTTTGGATATAGAATACTTTAGATAAAGTACTTTGGATATAGAATACTTTAGATAAAGTACTTTGGATATAGAATACTTTAGATAAAGTACTTTGGATATAAAGTACCCACAGGACTTTTGCTTCTACACTGTACTTGAGATATAAAGTACGTGAGATATAAAGTAGTTAAGATATTAAGTATTTTAAGATGTAAAGTACTTGCGAGTATAAAGTATTTCAGATAAAGTTCCCTCAGCGCTTCCTTCCTATCGGGTACTTGTGTGCTTGTCTGTGATGGTTTGTAACGCCCCCCCCCCCCCAGGTCCATCGCTAAGGAGCTGGCCGACTGGCTCATCAACAACAACGTGGTGGAGCACATATTCGGACCCAACCTGCACATAGAGGTCAGATGTTCAACCCTGACATCTTCCTTTATTTAACGTTCACCAACCTCTAAATGATCCCAGTCTCGTGAGTCTTGAAGTCACCGCTTTGTGTTTGTGTGTTCCAGATCATCAAGCAGTGCCAGGTCATCCTGAACTTCCTGGCCGCGGAGGGCAGGCTCAGCACTCAGCACGTCGACTGCATCTGGGCCGCAGCACAGGTCGGTTGGCTCTAAACACTCACACACATTCACATTCATTTTTATCGACGTAATCATCTGAAATGAAAATATTCTTCTGCAGTGCATATTGAGCGTATTGTTTTTGTGTTGTCAAGGAAACCTCTGGTCGATGGTTGCATTTGAACGTTATTGTTACTGTTGGATTTGTAGCGCATTGATTCAGAACTGTTGACAGGCAGAGGTGTCCCGCTATTGAAAATATTTGCCCCCGCTTGAACGTTATTGACCAATCAGGATCCAGTATTCCCCAGTGCTGTAATGGTAACAAGGCCTTGCTGTGTGTGTGTCCCAGCTGAAGCACTGCAGTCGCTACATCCACGACCTGTTCCCCTCGCTCATCAAGAACCTGGACCCCGTCCCCCTCCGACACGTCCTCAACCTGGTGTCTGGACTGCACCCCAGCACCCACACTGAGCAGGTACGCACACGCACACGCACACACACACACACACACACACACACACACACACACACACACACACACACACACACACACACACACACACACACACACACACACACACACACACACACACACACCGAGCAGGGACATAATGTGCATGTAGGTTAGGTCTAGTGCTTCACATGTTAATATTCAAATGTGTGCTAATCATAATAATGATTGTGTGTGTGTGTGTGTCCAGACCCTGTACCTAGCCTCCATGCTAAGCCTAATAATGATTGTGTGTGTGTGTGTGTGTGTGGCCAGACCCTGTACCTAGCCTCCATGCTAATCATAATAATGATTGTGTGTGTGTGTGTCCAGACCCTGTACCTAGCCTCCATGCTAATCATAATAATGATTGTGTGTGTGTGTGTCCAGACCCTGTACCTAGCCTCCATGCTAATCAAGGCTCTGTGGAACAACGCCCTAGCAGCCAAGGCTCAGCTTTCCAAGCAGAGCTCCTTCGCCTCCCTGCTCAACACCAACCTGCCCATGGGCAACAAGAAAGGTCTGTCCCCTCCCCTCCTCCCAGTCACTCTGTAGTTTCCGCTAACCACGAGCATATCCTGTCCCAATAAGCAAATCCAATGGTATAAAACCGTAGGCTTGCAGCCGTTGTAAAATACTCTTTAAGCACACCGCAAAACCCCTCCTCCTCCGTTCTGCTGGTTCACTGGATAAGATTTGCAGGTTCGATAGCCTCAGTAATTAATGGAGACTGTGTGTGTGTGTGTGTGTGTGTGTGTGTGTGTGTTCAGGGTCCCCGGCGGCCAGCCCTGACAGCAGTGACACACAGCAGAGTGGAGGAAGTGACATGGAGATGGACGACCAGATGATGAGCAGCAGCAAGAGAGGCCAGCAGAGGCTCTCTGATACAGAGGTACACACACACTGATACAGAAGCACACACAGACACACACACACACACACACACACACACACTGATACAGATGTACACACACGCACTTAATTATGTGAGCATTTTACACTCTATGCAGGGCAGCTTAGACGAGACAGGACTAAAGACTATAATATAATGTATAATTAATAATGATAATATAACATCTATAATACAGGAGTCTATGCAGGGCAGCTTAGACGAGACGGGACTAAAGACTATAATATAATGTATAATTAATAATGATAATATAACATCTATAATACAGGAGTCTATGCAGGGCAGCTCAGACGAGACGGGACTAAAGACTATAATATAATGTATAATTAATAATGATAATATAACATCTATAATACAGGAGTCTATGCAGGGCAGCTCAGACGAGACGGCCAACAGTGTGGAGGAGGGCAGCAGCAGCGGCCGCAGCGAGGCCTCCACCAATCAGGGCGGAGCGTCCAGCAACGCCAGCCAATCGGCTGGCAGTCCCGGCAGCGAGATGCACTCGGAGGACATGGCCGACAGCGAGGCCCTCAAGGAGGAGGAGGAGGAGGACGAGGATGACGACGAAGATGACGAGGACGACGATGACGAAGAGGAGGGTGGGGGAGAGGGGCGGAGTCGGCCACCGGCGGCGGGGGCGGGGCCAGTGGGGGAGGGTCCCCAGCCGCCCCAGGAGGCACCGGAGGCAAAGAAGAGGAAGGCCGGCGAGGCGTTTGGGGAGGCGCTAGACCAGGGGGCGGGGCCTAGCGGCGTGGCAGGGGACCGGCCCATGCCGAAGGTGCTTCCGTTCAGCGCCGAGACGGCGGCGGCCATGGCGGCGGTGGCCTCCACGTCGCTGGAGAGCCGTATGAGGATGCTGGAGGCGTGCTCGGCCTCGTCGTCGGGGAGACCGGAGGGTCCTGAGCGGGACGCCCAGCCCCATCCCCAGCAGCAGCAGCAGCAGCAGCAGCAGCAGCAGCAGCCGGAGATGGGGCCCTCGCAGGGGGTCCAGGGGCCTCCTGAGGGCCCCTGCCTGCCCCGGCCCGGGGACTTCCTGGGGGACGCCATGGGCAGCGAGCTCTTCAACTGTAGACGCTTCATGGGACCTCCGCACCACCACCACCACCATCACCATCACCACCACCACCACCACCACCCAGATGAAGGGTAAGCAGCCCAGCGACACCCCAGCCAAACACTTAACTAGATCACTAGTTCAGTGTTGAAGGTGTAGGTTCCGGGTTTGATCCTCAATGTCCGCATCCTTGAACAAGATACCCCAACTGCTCCTTCATTATCTGTAATCCATAGCTAGTACTACTACTGTAAACTACTAGTTAGTTTGAGGGTTAGTTTCTACACCGAGAGGTTGGCTAGGTTAGGGTTCGTTCGACGTTGTTTGTAACCCCCCCCCCCCCCCCCCCCCCGCCCCCCCCACCCCCCGCAGCCACCTGGTGGACGACATGTTGAGTGCGGACGACGTGAGCTGCAGCAGCTCCCAGGTGAGCGCCAAGTCGGAGAAGAACATGGCCGACTTCGACGGCGAGGAGTCGGGCTGCGAGGAGGAGCTGGTCCAGATCAACTCGCACGCCCAGCTCAGCTCCCACCTGCAGCACCTCCCCAACCTGGCCTCCATCTACCACGAGCACCTGGTGCAAGGTGCGTCGCCGCGGCAACCTTCTCATTGGATGTAATCAGTACATTATACTTCCAGTATATCGCGTATGGAACGTGACTTCCTCTAGCTGCGATTTCGCGCACACACATCTCCAATCTCCATTTCCTTCATCTATTTCTTACCAGGGGTGGCGTGTTCCCTGTGGATTTGATCACTTTTACCTCCAGACTTTTATCAATTGTAAATATAAAATACACGTAAAGTCTGTATATGTTTGTAGGGGAGGGTGTGTGTGTGTTGGTGTAGTGACCATGCTCTTCTGCGCCCCCCTGCAGGCCCGGCGGTCCACAAGCACCAGTACTCCTCTGGCCACGCGGTCACAGACATCAACCTGGACAACGTGTGTAAGAAGGGGAACACCCTGCTGTGGGACCTGGTGCAGGATGAGGACGCGGTACGACTTCAGAACCACTCAACTTTATACTTTCCGACTACTACCCTTAACAGAATTAATTAAAGGGCCCAATGAGTAGGATTTGTCGGTTGCGGTTTGCACAAAATATTTAAAGTCGGCCCCTCCTCCCCGGCTGAACGCCACCAGAAGCGCTCGCCAGCAGGTGAAAGCCAACCCAACCCGATTGACTCGTTTCGCCTGGCTATATTTTTTTCGCCGCTGTGTCTGCAATTGTCGTAGCTTCCTCTTGGATGCGTGCTTACGATCTGGGACCCGGTCACTACATTTTTATTGAGTCCCGCCTCACACCCGGCGCGCTGTTGGCTGGAGGCTACCGACTGCCCAAAGGTTGACGCCCAGAAACATCCTGAACAAAATAAAATAACAAAATCCAGGCAGAGGGCAGATCTATGAAGATACAGATACCGCCACACACTTCTAGTGGGTCTTAAGTGATGATTGAGAGGGGATTATTTTTGTATGAGTCTATACATTGTTTTTTTAGGAAAATCCTACTCTTTGTGCATTTTACAGACTAGTCTTCTCCCATGAACACGTTCAGCTATATTTAGCCATATTTGGCCAGCTGTTGAGTTTGTTTTTAATTCTCTCTCTCTTTAATTTCTCTCTCTCCCTCTCTGTGTCTCTGTCTGTCTGTCTCAGATCCACCTGTCTGAAGGTCTAATCAGTGAGGCGGAGAAGCTGCTCTGCTCGCTGGTCTGCTGGTTCACCGACCGGCAGATCCGCATGCGTTTCATTGAGGGTTGCCTTGACAACCTGGCACACCACAGGTAAGGGTGATGTTGCACCTGGATTGCCACGGCCCCGCCTCTCTTCGTAGCCAAGCCAATGTCAAGACTGGGAATTGATGTCAAAACATTTAATTGGATGGATATATAATGCATAATGTATACATGCACTACTGCCCATGTCCAATCTCTGGATATTGAAATATGAATATTCATATTTCATTAAATAATATATTTGTTTCCATCCCCTCAGGTCTGTGGTCGTCTCTTTACGACTGCTACCTAAACTTTTCGGCACTTTTCAACAGTTTGGCTCCAGCTACGACACGCACTGGATCACAATGTAGGTGGCACCCCCTCCTAATGCTGTCAACTGCTGTGTGTGTATATGTGTGTATGTGCCACCAGGTAAAGATGTGTAGTTTATGTGTCACCAGGTAAAGATGTGTATGTATGTGTGTACCTGTCCAGGGTATTTGCCTGCTGTGGCATGCGCCAGCTGTGCAGACCACTGCACTGGCGCAATCACTTAATGCGCGTGCAGGATACTTTTGTTGTTAGACCAGCAGCACTGCTATATTGCACTTTATCAATAAATGTGTATACTTATAAAACAATTCCAGGTAGAGGACTGTCATTTGCCTGTACGCCGTTGGGCCGTGAAATTGGTATTAAATTGTCTTCTAAGTGGTATTAAAAAGGTATTAAAAAGTCCTAAATTTAACTGGTTGAAACTTGCAGTCCAGGTAAAGATGTGATGTTTTTCGGTTATTTGCTCAGGTGGGCGGAGAAGGAACTACACATGATGAAGTTGTTCTTCGACAACCTGCTGCACTACATCCAGGAGATTCGGGAGCACAGACATAAATTTGCACTGTGAGTTAAGTTAAAGTGTGATGAATGAACCTCCTACCATTAAACATCCAGCTCCAACGAATAGGAAGATCCTCCTAGCATTAGCTGTCCAGCTCCTAAGAATAGGAAGATCCTCCTAGTATTAGCCATCCAGCTGCTAAGAATAGGAAGATCCTCCTACCATTAGCCATCCAGCTGCTAAGAATAGGAAGATCCTCCTAGCATTAGCCATCCAGCTGCTAAGAATAGGAAGATCCTCCTAGCATTAGCCATCCAGCTGCTAAGAATAGGAAGATCCTCCTGGCATATAGCCATCCAGCTGCTAAGAATAGGAAGATCTCTAGGGATAGAGATAGTATTACTTGGAATACCTATACCATTGTAAATCAATATTTCTTGGCTGATATTAATGAGCTAGACTGTTATCGCGTATCTGTGGTGTGAGTGCATCCTGATGGTTTGTATCTCTGGTGTTTCTGCAGATACAGTCACAGTGCGGAAGTCCAGGTCCGTCTGCAGTTCCTCACCTGTGTCTTCTCCACCCTGGGATCCCCAGACCACTTCAGTAAGACAACGTCACCACCTACACCTGCATTCACTTCATGAACCATGCGTTGTGCCACCCGCTCCATTGTTTTCCTATGGGGCAAGCGGCACGACAATTTCAACCTGGCTTCGAAGTTGAAATTATTGAACCTTTGACCCGGCACGCCACGAGACGTAACGTGCCAACCAATCAATTTGCAGCACAGTCCGAAGAGACTGAGTCGTTTAAGAAGTGGGTGATTTTTTTGTGTGTTTTTAAACTTGCCGTACTGGAGCACAAAGCGCCCCGACCTAGCGACGCATACGCCGTCCCACCGCGTCTCACGTGACCGCGCCTCAACTCTCCTTAAGCCCAGCCGCCTGCGGACACCAGCTGCTTCAGAAAAGCAGCTTCTCTGAGCGGTCGTCTGTATCGTCTCTCTGAATGCATCATCGCTTTCCCCCGAACCAAAAGTTTAAATGCAGGCCCGTTCATCACGTCTCTGGAGGTTTGTGATTTGGATTCCACAGAACCTCGTCTCTTCTCCAGGTCAGATGACCGATTCAGTAGCTGACCTGTGTAACATCACCCGTCCCTCCCAAACAATGCTCTGTGTGTGTGTGTGGCTCCTGTGTGAGACAGTGTGTCTTCTACGGATGACTGCTCGGCTGTTTCCCACAACAGAAGGACATCCCCTGTAACTCTAGCCCTGTAAAGTGGCTGGGAAACTGCTGTGTCGACGTCTAGTTGAACAGGTTTCACCCTCCTGTACAGGAGGGCACTGTCCCCTGACCAGCAGTAGAAAACAATCCACTACTAGGGCTGGGAATCGCCACTGTTTTCCCCCAATCGATTCAATTTTAATTCACCATGTCCCGATTCAATATGATTTGGATTCGTTTCAATATTGATTCGGTTAGGGATATTTCAGTGCCAATACTAATTTTACTTGGATATGACAGAGCTTCTCAGAGACCTAATGCTGTAAATTGTACAAGGAATCCTCTAACCCGGTGCATTATTCAAAATATTAATGTTTACATCAAAAATTGACCCCAAAGCAGTTACATTCATGTGCTTTCTATTTAACATGACCAACACGGTACAATGGTCAACACAATATACTGCAAGTTGTGCAACTCTACAGACTCTACATTCAGTGAGAGTGACCATATAAGTGCGATAAGGCGTATATTAAAAGATCTCAGGATTGTATGAATCAATATCGGGTTAACCAGTCATTTTTTAAGTGGCTTATTGCTTTCATAAGTGGTTTATTGCTTTTATAAAACGGTTACTAAAACTGTTACTATAGATATCACTAAAAAAAAAAACACACAGCAACATACAATGCAATCATTTATTGAAAACAAATCATCATTCTTCCACCAAGCAATCTAGTTCCAGGCACATCAATAATGAATGATGAACTGAATGAATGATGAATGAATTGTTATGCAGTCACATGTGTGTGACTGCATAACACTGGCTTTGAGCCAATCAAAATCGTTTTATAAAAATAAATAAAGGCACCAGTGTAGGGCTTTGTTTATGGTACTGGGGTCAGGGGTTGGGGGTTACAGTGTCGTGCTGACCGGTATGGTGTCCCTCAGGGCTGGGTCTGGAGCAGGTGGACATCCTGTGGCACTGTCTGGTGGAGGACGCCGAGTGCTACGACGACGCGCTGCACTGGTTCCTCAACCAGGTCCGCAGCAAGGATCAGCACGCTATGGGCATGGAGACCTACAAGCATCTCTTCCTGGAGAAGGTGAGGAACACATGCACACACAAGCAACCGGAGGTGATGTGGTGGTGGTGGTGGTGGTGATGTGGTGATGGTCGGAGTGGTGACGTTGTGGTGTGTTTCCAGATGCCCCAGCTGAAGCCAGAGACCATCAGCATGACGGGACTCAACCTGTTCCAGCACCTCTGTAACCTGGCCCGCCTGGCCACCAGCGCCCTGGAGACCAGCACCAGCTGCGAGGTACGTACACACACACACACACACGCACACACACACACACACACACACACACACACACACACACACACACACGCACACACACACACACATGCACACATGCACACATCCACACAAACATACACACAGATGTACGTCTGCATCAGTAACCTGGCTCCTGTGTGTCCAGCTGTGCGGGATGGACCAGCTGTGGGGCATCGCTCTCAGGGCCCAGTCAGCTGACATCAGCCGAGCCGCCATCCAGTACATCAACTCCTACTACATCAACGGTCAGTCCCCTCACGTCCCCCCCACCCTGGTCATAATGTATATCATGACCAGGTGCATGGAAGATATTCATTAGAAATAAGAGGAATATTATAAGAATGTAATCTGTATGATCAGTGGTGAGTGTGGTGATGAGTGGAATGTGTGTTGTGGGGTATAAACACAACTTGGAAGGAAACTTGCTTGTGTGAGATGAGAGAGAGACTGGCTGATATGGTCGACCTTATGAAGCCTGCAGGCCAAACCTGCACAGGTGCACACATCAGCTGACGACCCTCTTAGCTCCGCCCACTGGTTCCCTGCACAGATAAGCAAACAACAGGAGAACCAGCAGACAGAGAGAGAGGGAGGGTCATCACAATATCATTTTAAAATGTGTGTGCGTGTGTCTGTGTGTGCGTGTTTGTCCGTTCCAGCGGGTAAGACCGGCCTGGAGAAGGAGCAGGAGTTCATCAGGAAGTGCATGGAGAGTCTGCTGAAGGCATCTGCTAACCTGGAGCACCACGCCCACCCCAGCCTCACCAGCATCGAGAGGGGGCTGCTCATGCTCAAAACACACCTGGAGGCCTTCAGACGCAGGTACGCTCACGCACGGACGCACGCACACACGCACACATACATTATGTTTATCACGGAGTGACTGAGGTTTGTCCTGGGGCGCGTTAGGTTCGCCTACCACCTGCGCCAGTGGCAGATCGAGGGGACGGGGATCACCAGCCACCTCAAGGCTCTCAGTGACAAACAGTCTCTGCCTCTCAGGATCGTCTGCCAGCCAGCAGGTCTGCCCGACAAGGTAGGAACACACAGACACCAAACACAGGTACACAAACAGACAGACAGGTACACAGACATACAGGTACACAGGCAGACAGGTCATTTTTTTCTTTTCTTTTTCTTGATGTAAGGAATAGGAAAATAGGAAGCCAAATCTACACATTACACTAGTGAAAAAACTAGTCTTTGTGTGTGTTTGTGTGTGTTCTCCAGATGACCATCGAGATGTACCCCAGTGACCAGGTGGCCGACCTGCGGGCCGAGGTGACCCACTGGTACGAGAACCTGCAGAAGGAGCAGCTGAGCCAGCAGGCCCAGCTGCAGGAGTTTGGCCAGAGCAGCCGCCAGTCGGCAGACTTCCCAGGTCACCTACTGTTTAAAACCCTCAACATGTCATGATGCAATGAAGCAATAAGTCACAAGACCACCGTGGTTCAGTCATTTTAGAACGGTGTTAGATGCCCCCTAGCCATTGAAGTAAAAGGTTACTATCGACCACCTCGTAAGATTTCACAAAATAAACACACAGCAACATAAAATGCAATCATTTATTGACAACAAATCATCATTCTTCCGCCACGCAATATAGTTCCTCAAGACGGCAAAATGGATGCCAAGCAACACAAGCTACCACACAGGCTAATTGGATCATGATATACTGTACGATGTAAAACCTTTAACTCAGCCTGGTTCAAACTGTGCTCCTAGTTTATACCAGGGACGCGCCTGGAATGACCAGCCATGTGATGGTCCAAGACAGTTTTCAAAGGGCCTCCTCACTCAACCCAGCGACTTTCGTTCCTTATTGTTCTGTTCCCCTCATCGTTGAACCCTGGACCAATAGACCTTGTGAGAGTTGTGTCTGGGTTTCTGCGTGGAGGCCCGGCTGTTGGTTTCTGGTGTAACCCGGGGGACCTGTGCTCGTCTTCTGCAGGCGGCCTGATGGGGCCGGTCAGAATGATCTCCTCTGGACACGAACTGACCACCGACTATGACGAGAAGACGCTCCACGAGCTGGGCTTCAAAGACATGCAGGTCAGTTCCTTCCCGTTGAAGAGGAGCTGCACACTAGAACCCAAGTGACATTTAAATGCCGTGACATTTGGCGTGCCGTGGCAAGTGACATTTAGCCTGCAAAAATGAATGAATGCGCGTGTATTTGTATCTTTTCGTGGTGTGCCCTGCCCCCAAACATTTCTGTAAACGTATAATACATTTGTCTAGCTTGAGCGTAGATCAACATATCATTGGACACATTCTAAGTCGTAGGCCTCACCGCCAGGGGTCAAGCAGGCCAGACGGCGACCAAAAAAAGAATGAAGCTGTCAACAGAAAATGACTTTACCCTCAACCTCATTTGTACTGGCATGATACCCTTTTTGACAGTCTGCTGTGTGAAATATTGCTAATATCCTAGTTATGCCATGACACTTTTCATAATAATTCCCTGCAACTTCAAGTTGCTGTGTCTTCAATTGTTGGTGTCGATGTAAAGACTAACATTTCTCCAAGCGTATTGTTAACCCTTTTCAGTCCCTCAAATATACTAATGATCAGTGAGACATGCAGATACTTTTGTTTTAGTTATAAAAATGGTCATGGGTTGCGAAATTACCTTGTGAGGCAGCTGAGAATCCATCTTGCCAGGCTTCAAGTTATGGCCGAACCTGTGGCCGAACCACAGTGGTTTGGATCAATCAGCGTCCTATGAGGAACCACTGGCAGCTACATGTGTGGTTTAGGGGTGACAACAGCAATATATATATATACACATACACATCCTATCACACAATCACCTGCCAAGTATTATTTTAGGTCGCAACCTACAGTTTGAAAACCACTGTACTACACCACATGTACCATTCAGCCGTCTCATCCCTTCTTACCCCCTGACCCCTAAACCCCCCCCCTCCCCCCACCCAGATGGTGTTTGTGTCCCTGGGCGCCCCGCGGAGGGAGAGGAAGGGCGAGGGGGTCCAGCTGCCCGCCTCCTGCTTGCCCCCTCCCCAGAAGGAGCACATCCCCATGCTGCTCCTCCTGCAGGAGCCCCACCTCACCACCCTCTTCGACCTGCTGGAGATGCTGGCTTGCTTCAAGCCCCCCAGTCCCAGTGCAGACGGAGGGCCAGACAGCGCTGATGTGAGTCTGGTTGGGCGTTAGAGAGCATCGTGCTGCGTGTGATGAAGTGTGTGTCTGTGTGTTTTTACTCCGCTTGTGAGGGTGGAGTAACCCATGGGTGTGTAGTTGCAACACACAGAATAGGAGGATTGTTCTTAACAGAGGTTTTGTGTGTGTTTTTTTAATATCTGTGTGCGTGTGTGGCTGTGTGTGTGTCTTACTATACTTGCGAGGACTAACTAGGGGTGTGTGTGTATGTCCTCCATGCAGAGTCTGCTGTGTGAGGAGCTCCACCTCCACGCGGAAAACCTGTCCCGCCGGGTGTGGGAGCTGCTGATGCTGCTGCCCACCTGCCCCAACATGCTGCTGGCCTTCCAGAACATCTCAGACGACACGGTTAGCCTCCGCCTGCTCCTCCTCCTTCTCCTCCTCCTCCCCCTTTTCCTTTTCATCCTTCTCCCTCTCCTCCACCTCCTCTCTCCTCCTCACCACACAGGCAGTGCTGAACATGCATGGGAACAGCGAAGGGTGTTGGCAGGATGTTAGCAGGTGTTAGCACAGTGTTAGCAGGGTGTGCTGCTCAAGAAGTCGTTTTCTTACAGGAAATAAAAAATGGTGTCCATCTGGAAGCAGTTTCTGAAGAAGTGTATAATGTTCAATGTATAATTCAGAAATAAAGTGGGTGTTTGAAAATGCAATGTCATGCATTGTATTAAGACTTTTTCTGCGTGTGTGTGTGTGTGTGTGTGTGTGTGTGTGTGTCAGAGTGGGGAGGCTCTGTGTTGGAAGGACCTGCTGAGGATCAGGAGTCCCCACAAGCTGCTGTACGCCTTGGAGATCATCGAGGCCCTGGGCAAACCCAACCGACGCATCCACCGAGAGTCAACGGTACACACTTTACTGGTTCACCTGGAACAGAAAACTGAAGCTGTAGTCCTTATAATATGCATGTAAAATAAGATGCTCCTCAATAAAAAGTGGCCCAGGTCACTCTCAGTGGTTCTCCAATGTAAATATTAAGTGTATCTGAATACCAACGTACAAGTTCTGTAAATCTTTCCAATGAATGACACAAATCATTAGGGAAGCCCATGTTGTTCACTAAACCCAAGTATCGGCACCACCCATTTAACGTTCACCAAATAATCAATAAATGTTTTGTGCTGGTGAAAGGTGTTCTTGGCTGAAATATATCTATTAGATATCTCTGATATCTTGGGAGGGGATACATTAGTAAAAAAGTAATTTGAGAACCACTGTGATGCGAATGTGATGGTTCTGTCTCCCCTCCTCTCCTCCTCACCCTGTAGGGCAGCTACAGTGACCTGTACCCAGACTCCGACGACTCGAGTGAGGACCTGATAGAGAACAGCAAGAACTCGTGGAGCTGCAAGGTACCCAGCCTGGTCCCTCATCATCATCATCAGCATCATCATCACCATCATCATCATCCATGTTCCCAACGCTCTGCTGGTGGTGGTGAACCATGATCACGTCCAGTACTAATGTTACCTCCCTTCTCTCTCCTGCCCCTCCCCTTCCCCTCCCCTCCTCCACCTCTCTCCTCCCCCTCCTCCAACTCTCTCCTACCTCCTCCACCTCTCTCCTACCCCCCCTCCTCCTCCTCCCCTCCATCCCTTCTTCTCCTCCTCCAGTTTGTGTCATCTGGAGGTCTTCAGCTGCTCCTGGAGATCTTCAACTCGGCCATCTTGGAGCCCCGGGACAACGAGTCGTGGACCGTGGTGAGGAGAGAGGATGGCGGTTCTCTTGTTCTCTTTAAACTGATCTGATGGCTCTAGGTAGCCCAGCAGTCTTGTACAGCTGTTACTTGTTTGTCAAATGGGGGTGCGCGTACCCCTAGGGGAACTTTCAAGGATTGCAGGGGGTATGTCACGCGCAGGAGGTGTCCACACTCGCCTCCTCTACCTCATGCCTCATACACCTCCTTCTCCCCTCTCCCTCATACACCCCCAGTGGCTGCTGGACTGCCTGGCCTGTCTGCTGAAGCTGATCTGCCAGTTTGCGGTTGAGCCGTCTGACCTGGACTTGGCCTACCATGACGTTTTCTCCTGGTCCGGTCTGACCGACAGCCAGCGCAAGCGGCCCTGGCCCGGCAAGTCCCGCAAGGCCACCGGGGAGCACGGCAAGGGTCTCCACATCCCCCGCCTCACAGAGGTAACACCCTGCGCTAGGCTAACAGACTAACAGAGCTGATAATATGCTACCAGAGCTAGGTACTAGCGGGCTAACAGAGCTACTTTCAGGCCAACACAGCTAGCTACTGACTATATGACCCTTTTTCAACTCAGTCTAATGAAGTTTTCTTTTTTAGTTCCTTTTTTGTTTGGGGTGGGGGGCAGTAAATGTACATTTTCATTGTAGAGTTGTTTGTTGTTTGTGTGGTATATTGACGTTTCATGGTGTTGTGGTTGTACCTGGTCCACAGGTGTTCCTGAGTCTGGTCCAGGGTACCAACCTCATCCAGCGCCTCATCAACGTGGCCTACACCTACGACAACCTGGCGCACAGGTAACCACGCCTCGCCGTAAGCGTCACGTATCGCCATGGCAACCACATGCCGCATGTACATCACTTATTGTCATGATGACCACACGTCACATGTACATCACTTATCGTCACGGTAACCACACGTCGCACGTACATCACTTATCGTCATGATGACCACACGTCACACATACATCACTTATCGTCACGGTAACCACACGTCACATGTACATCACTTATCGTCATGGTAACCACACGTCGCATGTACATCACTTATCGTCATGGTAACCACACGTCGCGTGTACCTCACTTATCGTCATGGTAACCACACGTCATATGTAAATCACTTATCGTCATGGTAACCAAAAAACACAGTTCACATGGTGTATCACTTATTGCCATGGTGATCACGGGCTGCGTCATCGCTTATCGCCTCCACGGCCGCATGTCGCATGTCTTATCACTGATCGTCATATCAACAGTTTATATGTTGTGTTTGTGTCGCCAGAGTCCTGAAGGCCCAGTCAGACCATCGCTCCCGTCATGAAGGTAAGATGTTCTCTCTTAGGTTCTCTTTTCAACGTACACCTCACCTGGAGACAAAAAGAAGAGAAATAACCTGATGGTTTCCTTGGTTACCGGCAGTGACCCACTACTCCATGTGGCTGACGGTGAGCTGGGCGCACTGCTGCTCCCTGGTGAAGTCCAGCCTGGCCGACAGCGAGCACCTCCACGCCTGGTTGAGGAAACTCACCCTGCTGGTCCCTGAGGTGACCCACCACGCACACACACACACACACACATACACACAAACTCAACCTGCTGGTCCCCAAGTGACCCACCACTCACACTCACACACACACACACACACACACACACACACACACACACACACACACACACAAACCCAACCTGCTGGTCCCTGAGGTGACCCACCACGCACACACACACACTCACTCAATCACTCACTCACTCACTCACTCACTCACTCACTCACTCACACACACCAGCCCAGAGAGAGCGATCCAGTAAGCTTTATATATATATATATGTTTATATAGAGATTTCTGGGCAACAACAATACAAAGTACTGAATGCAATAAAGAACAATACATTATTTACATAGCGGTAGTTTAAAACAACCAGAATTTAATCAGATACATTTTAGAGGCTATTTTTAATATTTGTGTCTAACCATTATTTAGCCGGCGGTGAGGCACGAGGCGTGTAACGGGCTGTACAAGCTGTCTCTGTCGGGCCTGGAGGGAGGAGAGTCCATCAACAGGTCGTTCCTGCTGCTCGCCGCCTCCACCCTGCTCAAGTTCCTCCCCGACGCCCAGGCCCTCAAACCCCTCAGGGTAGGAGGCTCTCTCTCTCTCTCTCTCTCTCTGTCTCTCTCCCCTCACTCTCTTTTCTCTTTTTTTTCTGACTCTGACTCTTCCTCACGTCTCCATCTACCTGTTTTTATGCGCATTTTAAATTTGTGCATCAAAAAACCTGAGTGGAAACGCCCAAAATTCGAAAGAATCTCAAAATATGGTAAAAAAAAAGTTTTTATGCTTTAGGGAGGTGGAAAAGTTGGTCTATCGATTAAAAGGTAAATGCGACTAAATGATGACGTACAGAAATCACGTGACTTAAATGTTAAGTCAGGGCAGTTACCAGAACCCGTCCAAGAAAACACGGCTGTAATACTAGTTGTTCAAAACTCTCCATTTCCGTTGTCTAGTGTGCTTTCCGTCACCAAGCTTTCCTTTCATTCATCTGAGGTTTGACCGGCTCTGGCTCTTTTAATGATGTCATCTCCATGCTCTTCTTCTGCAGTGGTGTAATGGACCTGACTGGAGAGTCAGCACCACCTACTGCTTATCTTGAACAACCCACTCCTAACATTTGCAGAACAGTAGTGGATGGAAACGCGCATAAATGTGCATTTTCTTTTGCCGATTTTCTGGACACTTTGGTTAAAATTTGCAATACATCTGGATGGAAACGTGACTTCTGGCTGTCTCGGTCTCGCTCTCTCTTTCTATATCTTTATTTTGCTCGCTCCATCTCCCTCTCTCTGTCTGTCTCACAATGTCTCTTGTGTCTCTTTCTTTCTATATCTCTCTTTATGTCGCGCTCTCCATCTCCCTCTGTCTTTGTCTCACTATGTCTCTTCTGTTATTCTTTTGTATTTCTCTTTCGCCGTCTCCCCTGCCTCATTTTTTTGTCTCCTTCAGTCTCTCATTAACCCCTAACTGACCGGGTGGTTCCTGTATCCTAGAGATACAGGAAGTGTTCCTGGTGTTACCAGTTGTCTGAAGCTGACTAGTGTAGTTGTGTGTTCAGATGGAGGACTTTGAGGAGGAGCCCATGTTGAGGACGGGGTGTAAGGAGTACTTCTGGCTGCTCTGTAAACTAATCGACAACATCCACGTGAAGGACGCCAGCCAGGTAGGACTCTTCCCCCCCCCCCCCCCCCCCCCCGTACACTACTTCCTGTTTAATGACCTAGTCACCTGTTCTCCGTCACTGCTCTTCATGGTTACCGTTTACCTGATTACTGCCACTGGCCCGTTAAACTCACCTCTTCATCACCTGTTGCTTACTGGTCTCCATGGTTACTGTTTACCTGTTTCACCACAGACCACTTTGCTGGACCTGGACGCGTTGGCCCGACACCTCGCCGACTGCATCCGGACGTAAGAACATTCACACCTCCCCCCCCTCCTCCTCCGCTGCCCACAGAGAACGAATGGAGATGTATTTAGTTTCATGTCTTAAAGGGCCCCTATTTTATCACCAGGTGTGAGTGTGATTAGCCATTACAAGCTGTTTCAAATGTGTCATGCCACTTCCCTCTAGTGACATCACAAGTGGGAGTGTCTACCCAGATGTACGATGGCTAGATCAGCCTACCAGTTGGTACAGTCCACTGGGTCCACAGGGTCCACTGGGTGGACTGATCTAGTCATCTTACATCTGGGTGGACCCTCCCACTTGTGATGTCACTTGTGGGTAGTGACATCGGAATTTTAAAACGGCGTGTGCCCCTCCTCCGCCTCCCTCCCCAGGCGAGAGCTCCTGGACCAGCAGGACGGGGCCATTGAGGACGACGGCCTCACGGGCCTCCTCCGCCTTGCCACCAGCGTCCTGAAGCACAAGCCCCCCTTCAAGTTCTCCCGCGAGGGCCAGGAGTTCCTGCGCGACGTCCACAACCTGCTGTTCCTGCTGCCCAGCCTGGCCGACCGCGCCCAGCCCAAGTGCAAGTCGCACGCCGCACGTGCCGCCGCCTTCGACCTGCTGGTGGAGACGGTGAAGGGCTCGGTGGAGAACTACCGGCTACTACATAACTGGGTCATGTCCCAGCACATGCAAGGTGAGCCCCCCCCCCCTCCAGGGTTCAGCCACAAAGATGGAGACCAAGAGCTAGGAGGAGATGGCACTTTGTTTATCCCAGACGGGAGATTGCAGGTGCACAGGACAGTGCAAGAATCAATGGGTGTGTGCAGGGTCCAAAGTTGTTTGTTTTTTTTATCCACCGGCCGAGCAATTGATTTAATATGTAATCCCTCCTAATGGTCAAATCTATCCGCAGGTGGCAGGTGTTAATGTTGGACTGTGTGTGTGTGTGTGTGTGTGTGTGTGTGTGTGTGTGTGGCCTGAGAGTTATAAAACCTTTCATACAGTGGTTAGACCTTACATCAATTATTAATTTACATTAATGAACTTTTGGTTGTCCATATGCATTGGATGACTTCACTCGGCTGGGTGGGTCCTCACGTTGGCCTGTGTCGTCAGTATGCAGGGTTAGCAGGATCCCGGTCATTCATTTGTGTGTGTGTGTGTGCGTGTGTGTGTGTGTTTAGCCTCCCACGCGCCCTACAAGTGGGACTACTGGCCCCACGAGGACGTGCGTGCCGAGTGTCGCTTCGTGGGCCTCACCAACCTGGGAGCCACTTGCTACCTGGCCTCCACCATCCAGCAGCTCTACATGATCCCTGAGGCTCGCCAGGCCATCTTCACCGCCAAGGTACCCTGGCTGTTACCATGACGATGCGGTTACATTACCGTTTCTGTTACCACGAAGATGCTGCTACATTACTGTTACCATGGCGATGGCCTGCCAGGCAGAAACTGTTACATTACTGTTATCGTGACAATACTGTTACATTACTGTTACCATGACCATAGTGTTACATTACTGTTACCATGACAATACCATTACATTTGGTGAAACAGTGGTGCAGTGATCGCTGCTAGGTTCTCATGTGTTTTTTTTTATCTCCTGGTCTTCAGTACGCTGAGGACATCAAACACAAGACCACCCTGCTGGAGCTACAGAAGATGTTCACCTATCTCATGGTCAGTTACACACTCGCTCACACATGCACACACCTGCTCACTCAATTGCTCTCTCGGTCACTCTCACGCTTGTGTGTGTGTGTGTGTGTGTGTAGGAGAGCGAGCGAAAGGCGTACAACCCGCGTCCGTTCTGTAAGACCTACACCATGGACAAGCAGCCTCTGAACACCGGGGAGCAGAAGGACATGACCGAGTTCTTCACCGACCTCATCACCAAGATTGAGGAGATGTCCCACGACCTGGTACACACACACCCTCTCCTCCTCAAACGCACTATTATTATTACTGTAGGTCTCCTGCTGAGTTCACACACTATTATTATTACTGTAGGTCTCCTCCTGAGTTCACACACTATTATTATTACTGTAGGTCTCCTCCTGAGTTCACACATTATTATTATTATTACTGTAGGTCTCCTCCTGAGTTCACACACTATTATTATTACTGTAGGTCTCCTGAGTTCACACACTATTATTATTACTGTAGGTCTCCTCCTGAGTTCACACACTATTATTATTACTGTAGGTCTCCTGCTGAGTTCACACACTATTATTATTACTGTAGGTCTCCTGCTGAGTTCACACACTATTATTATTACTGTAGGTCTCCTGCTGAGTTCACACACTATTATTATTACTGTAGGTCTCCTCCTGAGTTCACACACTATTATTATTACTGTAGGTCTCCTCCTGAGTTCACACACTATTATTATTACTGTAGGTCTCCTCCTGAGTTCACACACTAATGGTTGAAGATGTAATGATCACGCCTGTTTAATTCTCACTAATAAATCAGTATGTAAGGAGCAGTGATCACGTGTCATTCTAAGTAACGATGTTTCCTGCTTCCTCCTTCAGAAAAACACAGTGAAGACCCTGTTTGGAGGCATCATCACCAACAACGTGGTCTCCCTGGTAAGAAGAACATCTGGAGGTCCCATTGACTGATGATGACGATAATAATAATTAATAAATTCTCCAGGACGGTCGGAGGGTTTAAGGGTTAAGGTCCTGTAGGGTTAGGTGCTAACTGGTCTTCTCCAGGACGGTCGGAGGGTTTAAGGGTTAAGGTCCTGTAGGGTTAGGTTCTAACTGGTCCTCTGGTCTTCTCCAGGACGGTCGGGGGGGTTTAAGGGTTGAGGTCCTGTAGGGTTAGGTTCTAACTGGTCCTCTGGTCTTCTCCAGGACGGTCGGGGGGGTTTAAGGGTTGAGGTCCTGTAGGGTTAGGTGCTAACTGGTCCTCTGGTCTTCTCCAGGACGGTCGGAGGGTTTAAGGGTTAAGGTCCTGTAGGGTTAGGTTCTAACTGGTCCTCTGGTCTTCTCCAGGACGGTCGGGGGGGTTTAAGGGTTAAGGTCCTGTAGGGTTAGGGGCTAACTGGTCCTCTGGTCTTCTCCAGGACGGTCGGAGGGTTTAAGGGTTAAGGTCCTGTAGGGTTAGGTTCTAACTGGTCCTCTGGTCTTCTCCAGGACGGTCGGGGGGGTTTAAGGGTTAAGGTCCTGTAGGGTTAGGGGCTAACTGGTCCTCTGGTCTTCTCCAGGACTGTGACCACGTCAGCCAGACGGCGGAGGAGTTCTACACGGTGCGGTGCCAGGTGGCGGATATGAAGAACATCTACGTGAGTCTTGTGCTTCTTCTGCTACAGATATTGTTAACAGATGATCGGTGGCATCATGGATTGCAGTAGAAGGGGCAGGAGAGTCTAGTGGTCAGGGTGTTCGAATCCCAGCCGAAAGGTTCAGGGTTCGATCCCCAATGTCCGCAGCCTGACCCCCTAGGCATCCTTGAACAAGATGACCCCTACCTGCTCCTTAACGGCCTGCATCTGAATTCACTAAGTCGCTTTAGATAAAAGGGTCAGTAACATATCAGGTATTATCATCTTGGTGGACAGTAAGTTGAACTTGCAGCGCAACAAACTTGATTCGTCATGAGGGAGTTGGCCATTGAGAGGTAATATTTAGTCTTCAGGCCGACCTCCAACACCAAAAACCCAGTGATGATGGATGCTTGTGGGTCTCTGCAGGAGTCTCTGGACGAGGTGACGATCAAGGACACCCTGGAGGGAGACAACATGTACACCTGCTCGCAGTGTGGCAAGAAGGTCCGCGCAGAGAAGAGGTCAGTCCAGGGGAGTTTTCTCTAGATAGTTAAAATAATGCATATCTTAAGATAATACTTGACGTTTGATGATGGTCTCACTGCCGCCCCCCCCTCCCCCAGGGCGTGTTTTAAGAAGCTCCCTCGCATCCTGAGCTTCAACACGATGCGCTACACATTCAACATGGTGACCATGATGAAGGAGAAGGTCAACACCCACTTCTCCTTCCCACTGCGCCTCAACATGACCACCTACACCGAGGACTTCCTCATGGGCAAGGGCGAGCGCAAGGAGGGTGGGTCTCGCGCTCCTTCAGCACGTAGCACTTGCACGCCCTGGTGGACTGTACCAACATGCTGGCTACAGGTTGTTGGAACGATTCAACGCATCTGGGCGGACACGCCCACTTGGGATGTCACCAGTCAATTTTGACCAGTCAGCCTCACCGCTGGTCGTAGTAGCGATCGGCAGTCATTACTACGATGTGAAAATGAAACCAAGCCTGTATTTCATTATTTTCTTTCTACGCACTCAATATTTTTATTTTTCTATATATTTATCAGTGTATTTGTATGTCTGTATTTATCTTTGTTCTATGCATGACGAAATGAGCTGTGTGACGTAATGAGCTGCATGACGTAATGAGCTGCGTGACGTAATGAGCTGCGTGATGTAATGAACTGTGTGACGTAATGAGCTGCATGACGTAATGAGCTGCGTGACGTAATGAACTGTGTGACGTAATGAGCTGCATGACGTAATGTGTGCAGGTTTCCGGGAGGAGGGCGAGGCCAAAGGGGCAGAGAGCTACGAGTACGACCTCATCGGGGTCACGGTGCACACGGGCACGGCGGACGGCGGCCATTACTACAGCTTCATCCGGGACATCGTCAACCCGCACGCCTACAAGAACAACAAGTGGTGAGCAGATATACCAACAGGCTTGTATAGGTCCTGTCTATATGAACAGGCTTGTATAGGTCCTGTCTATATGAACAGGCTTGTATAGGTCCTGTCTATATGAACAGGCTTGTATAGGTCCTGTCTATATGAACAGGCTTGTATAGGTCCTGTCTATATGAACAGGCTTGTATAGGTCCTGTCTATACCAACAGGCTTGTATAGGTCCTGTCTATACCAACAGGCTTGTATAGGTCCTGTCTATATGAACAGGCTTGTATAGGTCCTGTCTATACCAACAGGCTTGTATAGGTCCTGTCTATACCAACAGGCTTGTATAGGTCCTGTCTATATGAACAGGCTTGTATAGGTCCTGTCTATACCAACAGGCTTGTATAGGTCCTGTCTATACCAACAGGCTTGTATAGGTCCTGTCTATATGAACAGGCTTGTATAGGTCCTGTCTATACCAACAGGCTTGTATAGGTCCTGTCTATACCAACAGGCTTGTATAGGTCCTGTCTATACCAACAGGCTTGTATAGGTCCTGTCTATATGAACAGGCTTGTATAGGTCCTGTCTATATGAACAGGCTTGTATAGGTCCTGTCTATACCAACAGGCTTGTATAGGTCCTGTCTATACCAACAGGCTTGTATAGGTCCTGTCTATACCAACAGGCTTGTATAGGTCCTGTCTATACCAACAGGCTTGTATAGGTCCTGTCTATATGAACAGGCTTGTATAGGTCCTGTCTATATGAACAGGCTTGTATAGGTCCTGTCTATACCAACAGGCTTGTATAGGTCCTGTCTATACCAACAGGCTTGTATAGGTCCTGTCTATACCAACAGGCTTGTATAGGTCCTGTCTATACCAACAGGCTTGTATAGGTCCTGTCTATATGAACAGGCTTGTATAGGTCCTGTCTATATGAACAGGCTTGTATAGGTCCTGTCTATACCAACAGGCTTGTATAGGTCCTGTCTATACGAACAGGCTTGTATAGGTCCTGTCTATACGAACAGGCTTGTATAGGTCCTGTCTATACCAACAGGCTTGTATAGGTCCTGTCTATACCAACAGGCTTGTATAGGTCCTGTCTATATGAACAGGCTTGTATAGGTCCTGTCTATACGAACAGGCTTGTATAGGTCCTGTCTATACCAACAGGCTTGTATAGGTCCTGTCTATACCAACAGGCTTGTATAGGTCCTGTCTATACCAACAGGCTTGTATAGGTCCTGTCTATACCAACAGGCTTGTATAGGTCCTGTCTATATGAACAGGCTTGTATAGGTCCTGTCTATATGAACAGGCTTGTATAGGTCCTGTCTATACCAACAGGCTTGTATAGGTCTTGTCTATACCAACAGGCTTGTATAGGTCCTGTCTATATGAACAGGCTTGTATAGGTCCTGTCTATATGAACAGGCTTGTATAGATCCTGTCTATATGAACAGGCTTGTATAGGTCCTGTCTATATGAACAGGCTTGTATAGGTCCTGTCTATACCAACAGGCTTGTATAGGTCCTGTCTATACCAACAGGCTTGTATAGGTCCTGTCTATATGAACAGGCTTGTATAGGTCCTGTCTATACCAACAGGCTTGTATAGGTCCTGTCTATACCAACAGGCTTGTATAGGTCCTGTCTATACCAACAGGCTTGTATAGGTCCTGTCTATACCAACAGGCTTGTATAGGTCCTGTCTATACCAACAGGCTTGTATAGGTGCTGTCTAGACGAACACACAGCATAATTATGCGGTGGTAGCGTCGTGTCCACATTAAAATGAATGTGCATTCCATTAATGAACAACAGTTTCTAATCCTATGAATAATGATGATCTTGCTCCAGGTACCTGTTCAACGATGCCGAGGTGAAGCCCTTCGACTCGGCCCAACTGGCGTCTGAATGTTTCGGTGGAGAGATGACGGTGAGCTTTCCTTCGTAAAACACGATGACTAGCTGACTAACGCTAACCTGACCACTCGACACGTTTCCTCTCGCCGTGGCTAGCGCTAATCGCCGTGGCTAAAGTGAAACGCTAACCCTTAACCTGTCCTGTTCCCATTCTCTTTAGACCAAAACGTACGACTCCGTCACGGACAAGTTCATGGACTTCTCCTTTGAGAAGGTGAGGAGGCGCCCCCTGGGCACGTCTTGACTGAAGAGTTTTTGGAGTTCATTTGGGTGGCTGAGAAGAGTCCAAGCACACAGTCACACTTGGAGTAGCTTGAAAAAACGTTTACAACCCCAGTTTAAAAAAACAACCGACCGAAGTGCGAATCGGCTAGGGAGGGTTGGTAGATTTATTAAAAGTATAATTTTGTTTTGTTTAGTTGTAACTTCAACACTAAGGCTAGTGTGAGGAGCGGACGATAGGGGTTGCGTCCGAAATCGCATTCCTATGCACTACATACCCAAGATGTGTACTATTGATGTACGAATAGACAGTAGCCTGTTATTATCACGGTAGCGTAACCATGGTGACATCACCTCCACTAGAGCTGCCTTGGTCACTGTCGGCTATTTTGTTGTCGTCACTACAGTGTTGTCCAGTGCTTGCATACTGTAATATTTAGTATGCACTTCATGTACTATTGGTTTCATACTAAAAAAAATCTCACATACTGTTTTAGCGTACTAAATAGCGTGTTAGTAATGCATTTCGGACGCGGCCAAGTAATGTGAATAGAGAATGAGGAGGAGGACAATATAAGAGAGTTGATATTGTAAGATGGAGTAGGGAGGAGGAGGAGTGGAGAATGTGAGCTGGAGGAGGAGAGGAGAATGTGAGATGGAGTAGGAAGGAGGAGGAGAGGAGAATGTGAGCTGGAGGAGGAGAGGAGAATGTGAGCTGGAGGAGGAGAGGAGAATGTGGGATGGAGTAGGGAGGAGGAGGAGAGGAGAATGTGAGCTGGAGGAGGAGAGCAGAATGTGGGATGGAGTAGGGAGGAGGAGGAGAGGAGAATGTGAGCTGGAGGAGGAGAGGAGAATGTGGGATGGAGTAGGGAGGAGGAGGAGAGGAGAATGTGGGATGGAGGAGGAGAGGAGAATGTGGGATGGAGTAGGGAGGAGGAGGAGAGGAGAATGTGAGCTGGAGGAGGAGAGGAGAATGTGGGATGGAGTAGGGAGGAGGAGGAGAGGAGAATGTGAGCTGGAGGAGGAGAGGAGAAAGTGAGATGGAGTAGGGAGGAGGAGGAGGAGAGGAGAATGTGAGATAAAGTGGAGGGTGAAGAGGAGACAGTAAGGTGTGTGTGTGTGTGTGTGTGTGTGTGTGTGTGTGTGTGTGTGTGTGTGTGTGTGTGTGTGTGTGTGTGTGTGTGTGTGTGTGTGTGTGTGTGTGTGTGTGTGTGTGTGTGTGTGTGCAGACCCACAGTGCCTACATGCTCTTCTATAAGAGAGTGGAGTTGGAGGAGGAGAACGGAAAAGACTTCAGCTTCGACGTCTCTCCTGATCTCCTGGAGGTGAGCTGTGATATTTATGGTTAGAAGGTCGAAATAGTCACACAAAAGTTCAGGTTCCCTCTTGTATGTGTACAGAGAGTTGATCTCATTACCACGCAGTACTGCAGAAGTGCTGTAGTCCACAAAATACGTTCCGATTAAATGTTCTCAATAATATTTCTGTCCTTTTAACCCATTTTCTGCAGTGGATTTGGCAGGACAACATGCAGTTTCTCCAGGATAAGAACATATTTGAGCACACATATTTTGGGTAGGTGACAACAAAATCTTGACTTGGATTGTAGATTTGGTTTGATTTGAAGAAACTGCGTGTTTAAATTCGAAATGTGGCTGTGTGGCTGAAGTGTGTGTTGTCTCCCCAGCTTTATGTGGCAGCTCTGTAGTAGCATTCCCAGCACCTTACCAGACCCTAAAGCCATCTCTCTGATGACCTCCAAGGTGAGACTGACCCCCCACACACAAACGCTACGCAGCTAAAGTTAGCGTAGTGTCCTCACAAATCACACACACGCTACGCAGCTAAAGTTAGCATAGTGTCCTCACAAATCACACAAACGCTACGCAGCTAAAGTTAGCGTAGTGTCCACACAAAACACGAATGTTAAACAGCTAAAGTTAACCCATAGCCCCCACAAAACATAAACCCTCGTAAACATTAGCCCACAGTCAATACAAAAAACTACACACACAGGAGAGTTTGCACTAAAATAATAAACCACAAAACATAAACGGCTACTGCAGCACAAAACATCGCCGAAATCTCCACATTCAAGCGGTATATCTTCGCATCCTGACCTCACTAACATTGTTGTCCTTCCTGTTGGTCCACAGCTCAGCACGTCGTTTGTACTGGAGACGTTTATCCACTCGAAAGAGAAGGTAAGCGGCGCGTCCCCACAAGCCTCTACAGGGCCCAGACGGGCTCGGACGGGCTTAGACGACAGTACACCGCAATGCACAGGTGTCTTTTAAGAGGCGGTTGGCTGGAGCCGGTCCATCTCGCTCTAAAAAAGCATCAGAGATTTCGAAACATTGATTTTTGCTATTGAAGAATTCTGTGCCAAGAATTGCATTGAAAATATTTTCCCATAATATCGATGAATAATCTTCTTCATAATCGTGATCTCAATCTTGACCCAAACAATTGTGAGCGTATCATCAGTAGTAGTAGTAGTAGTAGTAGTAGTAGTAGTAGTAGTAGTAGTAGTAGTAGTAGTGGGAGTAGTAGTAGTAGTAGTGGTGGTAGTGGTAGTGGTAGTAGTAGTGGTGGTAGTAGTAGTGGTGGTAGTAGTAGTGGTGGTAGTATTAGTAGTAGTAGTAGTGGTAGTATTAGTAGTGGTATTAGTAGTGGTATTAGTAGTGGTAGTATTAGTAGTGATATTAGTAGTAGTAGTAGTGGTAGTATTAGTAGTGGTATTAGTAGTAGTGGTATTAGTAGTGGTAGTATTAGTAGTGATATTAGTAGTAGTAGTAGTGGTAGTATTAGTAGTGGTATTAGTAGTAGTAGTGGTAGTATTAGTAGTGGTATTAGTAGTGGTATTAGTAGTAGTAGTGGTAGTAGTAGTGGTATTAGTAGTGGTATTAGTATTAGTAGTGGTAGTGGTATTAGTAGTGGTATTAGTATTAGTAGTGGTAGTGGTAGTGGTAGTAGTAGTAGTGGTAGTAGTAGCAGTAGTAGTGGTATTAGTAGTAGTAGCAGTAGCAGTAGGAGGAGTAGGAGAAGTTGTAATGCACGTGTGTTTCCATGGTAACACGTTGTTGTGTCCCCCAGCCCACCATGCTGCAGTGGATCGAGCTCCTCACCAAACAATTCAACAACAGCCAGGCAGCCTGCGAGGTGACACACACACACACACAGACACACACACACACACACACACACACACACACACTAGAGCATGACACGGGAGTGGATTTTCACTCCCGTCCCATCCCACTCCCAGAGAAAAAATCCCATCCCGTCCCAATCCCGGGCCAGAGTAAAAAAATAAATCCCATCCCGTCCCACTCCTGTAGAATGACACCCAATCCCATCCCGCTCCCACTCAAAATGACTCCCACTCCCATCCCACTCCCGTTTTTATTTTTTCACTCATTGAGACTGGGGTTCTCGGACTTCGCCTTACATGTGTGCCTCTTCAGACCACTCGTTCCCGACTCACATGAATATTTGACGAGTACTGCGCAGGATTTACAAGAAGCATACACGGTGTTGGCCCCGTCACATTCAACTCTCATGAATCCATTTAATATTTGCGACTTCCCAATAAGTTCCCTGAGTCTCACCGACGGATCATTATTCCTCACTTTATTTTGTAAGTCACGCTTCCCGACTTCATCGCTTCCACCTCCCTCCATTGTTGTTCTGTCTCCCGCGCACGTAACTTCCGGTGGTGGCCGGCCCGGCCGGAAGTCAAAAGCACTATGGGATGTGTAGTTCTTTTGACTTGCTGACGCAAGTCAAAATAGTTTTCGCTCACTGAAAGATGACTACAAAAATGGACGCGTCTGTCCTTTTGGTTGTTTAACACGGCTGAAAATCATCATCTATTAATGGCGTTCCCGCTCCTGCCCGCTCCCGGTGATTTGTATTCCCGTCCCGTCCCAATCACGTGATTAATAAAACGTTGACTCCCATCCCGCGGGAATCCCACGGGATTCACGTGACCCGCGGGAATTCCCGACAAATGTCATCCTCTAACACACACACACACACACACACACACACACCCTCACCCACATCCTCACCATCACTCTCTTCTTCTCTGGTTCTTCTTATGTGCTCCAGTGGTTTTTGGACCGCATGGCTGATGACAACTGGTGGCCCATGCAGATCCTGATCAAGTGTCCCAATCAGATCGTCCGACAGGCAAGTGTCTCTCGCTCTCTCACACACACACACACACACACACACACACACACACACACACACACACACACACACACACACACACACACACACATCTTTATCCCTCTCTACCTGTATCTCAGGTAGAGATCTCTCTCGCGCGCTGTTGCTCGCTCTGTCTCCCTCTCTCTTTCTCTGTCTGTCTCTCTTTCTCTGTTTCTATCTCTGTCTGTCTCTCTTTCTCCGTATCTGTCTCTCTGTCTCTGTCTCTCTCTTTCTCTTTCTCTGTCTCTCTCTCTCTTTCTGTCTGTCATTCACTCACTCACTCACTAACTCACACACATCCAGCTAATGTCCTGTTCTGTGTTGTGACAGATGTTCCAGAGGTTGTGTATCCACGTGATTCAGAGATTGCGGCCGGTCCATGCCCACCTGTACCTGCAGCCGGGCATGGAGGATGGGTATGCATCCCCCCCCCTTAACACACACACACACACACACACACACACACACACACACACACACACACACACACACACACACACACACACCTATTGTACCACCAGGTGCGAGTAGCCATTACAAGCCGTTTCAAAACCTGGTGGTAAAATAGGGGTCCTTTAATCCCAGATATATAAATATATTACTCTTCCAGCCTATTGTATTATTTGTTTCCCTCACAGATTAATTATAATTGAACATCTCCCTCACCCCTCCCTCCCTCTCCCTCCCAGTTCTGACGACATGGACGGGCCGGTGGAGGACATGGGCAGCCGCTCGTGCGTGACGCGCTTCGTCAAGACGCTGCTGTCCATCATGGAGCATGGCGTCAAGCCCCACAGCAAGCACCTCACCGAGTACTTCGCCTTCCTCTACGAGTTCGCCAAGATGGGGGAGGAGGAGGTAGGGAACACGTGTTGCTGTTAGGACTGCACAATTGTCTCCCAGACTCAGATACTGATACTACCTTCAGCCTCAAGAAAGAATAGGAAATGGATGTCGTTTATTTAGTAAGAGCAGACGTGACTGAGGCAGGGATAATGTACAGCGAGCCCCACAGGGTGATGCAGGACCCTGACGCCAACTATAATGACCGACTCGCTGTACATTGTCCCACTTATTACGCGGCTACTTACTAAAGAAATCAATAATTGGACACAAAATATAACAAAAAAATCGTTTTATTGATTTAAAAATTATTTATTGCTTCCGCTGAAAAACATTGCCTGTTAGATTCTACGGTTGGAAATAGCGTTCATAGCAACTAACAGACCGGAAACAACAGATCATCAAATCGAATGTCAATCGAGTATTTAACAAAACCGTGTAGTAAGGAACAGGCAGGGGTTAGACAGTACAGAGACGGGTCATTAAGGAGCAGGTAGGGGTTAGACAGTACAGAGACAGGTCATTAAGTAGCAGGTAGGGGTTAGACAGTACAGAGACGGGTCATTAAGTAGCAGGTAGGGGTTAGACAGTACAGAGACCGGTCATTAAGGAGCAGGTAGGGATTAGACGGTACAGAGACAGGTCATTATGGAGCAGGTAGGGGTTAGACAGTACAGAGACAGGTCATTAAGTAGCAGGTAGGGGTTAGACAGTACAGAGACGGGTCATTAAGGAGCAGGTAGGGGTTAGACGGTACAGAGACAGGTCATTAAGGAGCAGGGTAGGGGTTAGACAGTACAGAGACAGGTCATTAAGGAGCAGGTAGGGGTCAGGGGTCATCTTGCTCTAGGATACCTACAGGTAGACTGCGGACACTGGGGTTCGAACCCGGAATCTTTCGGCTGGGAGTCGAACCCCCTGACCGCTAGACGCATGCCCTGACCGCTTCCAGACACTGTCTGAAGTGTCATGTGAACATACAGATGCGTGAACTCATTCAAACACAGCACCCACAAGAAGAGAAGTAGTATTGAGTGTGTTTGTGTCCACAGAGCCAGTTCCTGCTGTCTCTCCAGGCCATCTCCATCATGGTTCACTTCTACATGGGCACCAAGGGACCAGAGAATGTAAGGAAGCATTCAGGCATTAAAAAATAAAAAAAATGCATCCAAAAATATCGCGATACTTAAATGGATCGATGTACTTCAATATAATCATATCAATACATCAATGCTACTGAAGTAAACAGTGTTAATGTGATTGAACCCCCCCCTCCAGCCCCAGGTGGAGGTGCTGTCGGAGGAGGAGGGAGAGGAGGAGGACGAGGAGGAGGACATCTTGTCTCTGGCTGAGGAGAAGTACCGCCCTGCCGCCCTGGAGAAGATGATCGCACTCACCGCCCTGCTGGTGGAGCAGTCTCGCTCCGAGAGGTAGGTCGCTGCGTTCTGATTGGTCAGTCTCGCTCCGAGAGGTCGGTCGTTCTGCTGTTGTTATTTGAAGTGCCAGAGTAGTTTTGAAACACTAGCGTTGTTAGCTCCTAGCTGTTAGTTTGGTGTAACCATCTATACTGACACGGTGGCCATTTTCTTACTGTTTACTCTGTTGCTTGTTTTAAAAGTGGCATGAAAGTTCAATGGAAAATTACTTAGGAATATAATATTTTACAAACTATAGAAAAGGGCACTTTAATAGCATTCACATCAAATGAAACACTGAAAACTGTGAAACATATCATATGATCCCTGCGGCAGGCTAACTAAAAAAACAATACGCTCCAGTGACTCCATTACCCATCATGCCTTTGTGTCGTCCCACAGACACCTGACCCTGTCCCAGAGTGACATGGCTGCGCTGACCGGAGGGAAGGGCTTCCCCTTCCTCTTCCAGCACATCCGGGACGGCATCAACATCCGGCAGACCTGCAACCTCATCTTCAGCCTCTGCCGCTACAACAACCGCCTAGCGGAGCACGTAGGTTCAGCCCCGCCCCCGGCTGCTTAGCCACGTCCCCTGCGGCTTAGCCACACCCCAACTGTCATGTAGCCACGCCCCCTGCTATTCAGCCCCCCCCCCCCTCTGTTCAGCCATGTGAGATAAAATGCTCAAATAGAATGAAATTAATCAAATCTAATCAGCATGTAAATTAAATGTGTAGAATAAAACTAAAAACAATGGGTATAACAATAAAACAAGTGAAAACATATAAAGAATGAGGATGACTAAACTACTAAGGCCACATCATACCGACTCTTCTTGTATGGTGTGTAGCAGCCTTGGTTCCCCTCTTCATTGTGAGATGGTGTCTTTCTGAGGTTCTTCGTCCTCTTGTGTTTCAGATCGTGTCCATGCTGTTCACGTCCATCGCCAAGCTCACTCCAGAGGTAGGGGGACCAGAACCGTCTGAACACTTTGAAATACCTTTTATATCATTCTACTAACTTTACTTACTTAACACATACACAATATAGTTTGACAAACCCGCAATATTGTTTTTGGTTGGTTTAAATGTTTTTCATGGTACACATTAGGTACACACATGCATGGTACACACTCATGAAGACGATCTCTGGCTCTCTGCTCGGTCGTCGGCTCCCCGCTCTTTTTCCTGGTGGTGTGGGTCCAGTAAACAGACGGTGTGTCCTCACGGTGTGTCCTTGTGTCCTCGGTCCTCAGGCTGCTAACCCCTTCTTCAAGCTGCTCACCATGCTGATGGAGTTCGCGGGCGGTCCTCCAGGGATGCCCTCCTTCGCCTCCTTCATCCTGCAGCGGATCTGGGAGGTAAACCGCCCGGCAACTCCATTTTGGAGCAATAAAGGGGTCCTTCAAAGTGAATTGGATTTAGCCTTTTGGAGTCTCTCTGACTTTGAATGTGTGCTCTGTTGAAATAAATAATCATACGATGTGTTCAGATGCTGTGGTCGATATACATTTGTTTTGATCTGGGTTTTTTTGTGTCAGAAATACTTATCTTTGTATGATACTGTGCTAACTTAGACTGGTATATGTGAGCATCTCTGGGAATTATTGGCCCTTGATTTTGAAAATTGTCCTTGAAATGTATAATTACAAAAGAGGGCCTGCACACGTCCCACATTACACACACACCACATTACACACACCCCACTTTACACACACACCACATTACACACACCCCACATTACACACACCCCACATTACACCACACCTGGACTGCTCCACCGAGCGCTGAGACGTACATGAGGCACACATTTCCTTTTGTTCTTTCCCTCCGTCTCAACTGGATTTCTGACACTTCCTTTTCATGTTTGTGTGTGTGTGTGTGTGTGTGTGTGTAGGTGGTGGAGTACAATCCCTCCCAGTGTCTGGATTGGCTGGCGGTGCAGACCCCCAGGAACAAGCTGGCTCACAGCTGGGTGCTTCAGAACATGGAGACCTGGGTGGAGCGCTTCCTGCTGGCCCACAATTACCCCCGCGTACGCACATGTAAGACCCTAAACCATAACTCTTAACCCCTCACCCCCTAACCCTAACCACTGCTCTTTATCTCAAGGTCTCCCTGTTTTGTTTAAGCAAAGACCGATACATAATTTTTTCAACTTGTAAAACCAGAGCTTGTTAAGGTGTTAATGAGTAGGAAAAATACAAAAAGTTGACGCAAAAACAAATGTACCATAATGTTGTGTTTTAAAACTTGAATCCCCCCCCTCTCTTTCTCTCTCTCTGTCTGTCTCTCTCCTATTGCACTGTGTGTGTGTGTTTCTCTCTGTCTGTCTCTCTCCTCTTGCGCTCTGTGCGTGTGTATATGTCTCTCTCTCTCTCCAGCTGCTGCCTACCTCCTGGTCTCTCTCATCCCTAGCAACTCGTTCCGCCAGATGTTCCGCTCCACCCGCTCGCTCCACATCCCCACGCGGGAGCTGCCACTGTCCCCGGACACCACGGCCGTGCTCCACCAGGTGTACAACCTGCTGCTGGGCCTGCTGACGCGGGCCAAGCTGTACGTGGATGCGGGCGTGCACGGCACCACCAAGCTGGTCCAGTACTTTAGCTTCATGACCTACTGCCTCATCTCCAAGACGGAGAAGCTCATGTTCTCCGGCTGCTTCATGGACCTGTGGAACCTCTTCCAGGTCAGCTACAGAATACTGGTTACAAAAGTTACAGAATACTAAAGTTACTGAAGTTACAGAATACTAACGTTACAGGAGTTACAGAATACTAAAGTTACAGGAGTTACAGAATTCTAAAGGTACAGGAGTTACAGAATACTAAAGTTACAGGAGTTACAGAATACTAAAGGTACAGGAGTTACAGAATACTAAAGTTACAGGAGTTACAGAATTCTAAAGGTACAGGAGTTACAGAATACTAAAGTTACAGGAGTTACAGAATACTAAAGGTACAGGAGTTACAGAATACTAAAGGTACAGGAGTTACAGAATACTAAAGTTACAGGAGTTACAGAATACTAAAGTTACAGGAGTTACAGAATTCTAAAGGTACAGGAGTTACAGAATTCTAAAGTTACAGGAGTTACAGAATACTAACGTTACAGGAGTTACAGAATACTAAAGTTACAGGAGTTACAGAATACTAAAGGTACAGGAGTTACAGAATTCTAAAGTTACAGGAGTTACAGAATACTAACGTTACAGGAGTTACAGAATACTAAAGTTACAGGAGTTACAGAATACTAAAGTTACAGGAGTTACAGAATTCTAAAGTTACAGGAGTTACAGAATTCTAAAGTTACAGGAGTTACAGAATACTAAAGTTACAGGAGTTACAGAATTCTAAAGTTACAGGAGTTACAGAATTCTAAAGTTACAGGAGTTACAGAATACTAAAGTTACAGGAGTTACAGAATTCTAAAGTTACAGGAGTTAGACTAAAGTTGCAGGAGTTACAGAATTCTAAAGTTACAGGAGTTACAGAATTCTAAAGTTACAGGAGTTACAGAATTCTAAAGTTACAGGAGTTACAGAATACTAAAGTTACAGGAGTTGCAGAATACTAAAGTTACAGGAGTTACAGAATACTAAAGTTACAGGAGTTACAGAATACTAAAGTTACAGGAGTTACAGACTAAAGTTGCAGGAGTTACAGAATACTGTAGCTTAAAGAAGTTACAAAATACTATATACTACATAATTGTAAAGTTACAGAATACTACAGAATAGTAAAGTTACAGAATACAAAATTTACTTTAGTTACAGAATACTACATAATGCTATAGTTACATGATTTACAGCATACTTTTAGTTACAGAATAATAAAGTATAATTAAATGTGACCAGAACGCATGTGATTGGCTGCCCATGCTGACTCCTCCCCTTCTCCCCACCCCCCAGCCCAAGTTGTCGGAGCCTGCCATCGCCACCAACCACAACAAGCAGGCGCTGCTGTCCTTCTGGTACAACGTGTGCGTGGAGTGTCCTGAGAACGTGCGCCTGGTGGCCCAGAACCCTGTGGTCACCAAGAACATCGCCTTCAACTACATCCTGGCCGACCACGACGACCAGGAGGTGGTGCTGTTCAACCGCGGCATGCTGCCTGCCTACTACGGCATCCTGCGCATGTGTTGTGAGCAGTCGCCCTGCTTCACGCGCCAGCTGGCCTCGCACCAGAACATCCAGTGGGCCTTCAAGAACCTGACGCCGCACGCCAGCCAGTACCCTGGGGTGGGTGATGTCCCTGTGATGATGATGATGATGATGATGATGATGATGATGATGATGATGATGATGATGATGATGATGTGGTATCACGTTGGATGATGTCATGTTGTGGCGGTCATGATGATGTGGTGTCACGTTGGATGATGTCATGTGGCGATGATGTGGTGTCATGCTGTGATGTCATGTTCGGATGTGTCATGTATGATCAAACTTTATTTATAGAGCATTTTTCCTGCAATACTGCAATGCAAAGGGCAGCAGGAGATGGAACAAGAACAAGAGAGAATGAGTTTAAAACAGTACACAAATCTGAGATACATTTCAAACAACAAAGATTATTACACATTACCTAATTAGACGAGAACTTTAGTCAGAAAGGTATGATTTAAGATTTAGTTATAGATATTGACACATTGTGATCTTCAGTTCACTCTGGCAGGCGAAGACGGAAGACGCTAACACTTAGCTTCAGTAATAGACTGGTATTTTAGTATTGATGTGTTTGTGGCGCCCCCTGCAGGCGGTGGAGGAGCTGTTCAACCTGATGCAGCTGTTTGTAGGGCCAGCGGGCCGACATGAGGGAGGAGGAGCTGGAGGACGTGAAGCAGTTCAAGAAGACGACCATCAGCTGCTACCTGCGCTGTCTGGATGGACGCTCCTGTTGGACCACGCTCATCAGGTCTGTTTATCATGCAGGATTCATCAGGTCTCACACAGGAGCTGGTTATCATGCAGGATTCATCAGGTCTCACACAGGAGCTGGTTATCATGCAGGATTCATGGTTTTTAAGGGAAAACATCAGAAGTTAAATGTACCAATTTAGCATTTGATTTGTATGAAGATGTTTTCATAATAACCTTAAAGCTTTAATAACCTGTACTTGTATCAAGGACCTTATACAAATGTGTGTGTGTGTGTGTGTGTGTGTGTGTGTGTGTGTGTGTGTGTGTGTGTGTGTGTGTGTGTGTGTGTGTGTGTGTGTGTGTGTGTGTGTGTGTGTGTGTGTGTGTGTGCAGTGCTTTCCGTGTTCTGTTGGAGAACGATGAGGACAGGCTGCTGGTGGTCTTCAACAGAGGACTCATCCTCATGACAGAGGTACTATAGTGTTAATATACTGTACTATACTGTTAATATACTGTACTATACTACGAAGACTGTTAATATACTGTACTATACTGTTAATATACTGTACTATACTGTTAATATACTATACTAATAATACTAATATACTGTACTACTAGTACTGTACTATACTACTAAATATACTACTATACTACAAATAAACTGCCTTACTAATGTTAATTTACTCCTGCACTATACTACTTATGTTAATATACTATACTACTGTACTATACTACTACTGTATTATACTACTAATAATGTTAATATACTATACTACTACTGTTCTATACTTCTAATAATGTTGATATAATATACTACTACAGTACTACTCCTGCACTTTACTACTAATACTGTTAATATACTTCTGAACTATACTACTAATACTGTTAATATACCTCTGAACTATACTACTAATACTGTTAATATACCTCTGAACTATACTACTAATACTGTTAATATACCTCTGAACTATACTACTAATACTGTTAATATACCTCTAAACTATACTACTAATACTGTTAATATAGTTCTGAACTATACTACGAATACTGTTAATATACCTCTGAGCTATACTACGAATACTGTTAATATACCTCTGAACTATACTACTAATACTGTTAATATACTTCTGAACTATACTACTAATACTGTTAATATACCTCTGAACTATACTACTAATACTGTTAATATACCTCTGAACTATACTACTAATACTGTTAATATACTTCTGAACTATACTACGAATACTGTTAATATACCTCTGAACTATACTACTAATACTGTTAATATACTTCTGAACTATACTACTAATACTGTTAATATACCTCTGAACTATACTACGAATACTGTTAATATACCTCTGAACTATACTACTAATACTGTTAATATACTTCTGAACTATACTACGAATACTGTTAATATACCTCTGAACTATACTACTAATACTGTTAATATACCTCTGAACTATACTACTAATACTGTTAATATACTTCTGAACTATACTACGAATACTGTTAATATACCTCTGAACTATACTACTAATACTGTTAATATACCTCTGAACTATACTACTAATACTGTTAATATACTTCTGAACTATACTACTAATACTGTTAATATACTTCTGAACTATACTACGAATACTGTTAATATACCTCTGAACTATACTACTAATACTGTTAATATACTTCTGAACTATACTACTAATACTGTTAATATACCTCTGAACTATACTACGAATACTGTTAATATACCTCTGAACTATACTACTAGTACTGTTAATATACTTCTGAACTATACTACTAATACTGGCAATATACTTCTGAACTATACTACTAATACTGTTAATATACCTCTGAACTATACTACTAGTACTGTTAATATACCTCTAAACTATACTACTAATACTGTTAATATACTTCTGGGGCCGTATTCACAAAGGATCTTAGCGCTAAAAGTAGCTCCTAACTGGCGAATTTAGGAGAAACTCCTAAAAATAATGGGTGTGTCAGTCTTAAATTTAGGACTCCTAATTTTTTTCACTAAGAGCAATTCACAAAGGATCTTAGGCCTAAAAGTAGCACCTAAGTCTAGGAGAGCTTAAAAGTCCTCGAGAGGACTCCTAACTCACTAAGACCTATTCACAAAGAGTCGGAAAATGACTGCGAGACGAAATGTTTTGGAGACAGTGGAAGACTGTGAATTGATCAAGAGATATAGGCTAAATCGTGAGGGTAAAACTTGTTGTGGAATTAGTGCGGGATGCAATAACATCCCCGACTAACAGGAATAACTCGATTAGGAAATAAAATGTTTGGCAACACTACGATATTTAGCAACAGGGAAAATGCAAGTTTGCAATGCCGACGATTTAGGAATATCGCAACCATCAGTCAGCCATAAACCGAACCATCAACGCGCTCTGTAGACCACATATCAATTCAATTAAATTCAAACTTTATTAAGGACACATCTCATGAAAGGTCCATAACACCAACACAACACAATAATAATAAAATAATAAAAATAGAATAAAAAATACACACACACACACACACACACACACACACTCACACACACACACACACACACACACACACACACACACACATATATATATATATATATATATATATATATATATATATATATATATATATATAAATATATAAATGTAGCCTACATATAGGTAAATATACACACACACACACACACACACACACACACACACACACACACACAATTCCACAATGATCATATATTTACATACAGGCTAGAAGAGCTGACAGAGCTCAGTTCAAAGTTGGTTAAGGCTGAAATAATACCATTAATATCATCCAACAGTTTATCCGGTTTCCTTTGGACAATCAACAACTACACAGGATCAAAGCCAACTTCATGGCAGCAGGTATGGCCGGTGTGGTCGGTGCTGTTGACGGGACGCACATACAAATAATTGCGCCATCAAAAGATGAGGACGTGTTCGTCAATAGAAAGAAAGTACATTTCATCAACACGCAGATTGCTTTTGATGCAACTTTTAACATTCTTGATGTTGCGAAGTGGCCTGCAGGGTCTACCCATGATCCGCGTATTTTAATGGGGAGCGGTCTGAGGCGTGAGGCACCATGTACCAGTTGGGTGTCTTGCTGGGTGACAGTGGCTGTCCCTGCAAGACGTCTTGACCCCCTATCTCAATCCACAACCGGGAGCACAGTTAAAGTATAACATGCAAGTGATTACGCAGATTACGATTAGTCCTATGCGTAAAAAACATCGTATTAGCTCTTTGTCGCCTTTTATTTGTTGAATCCATATTTATTATTATTTGCTGTGTTCCTCCATATATGTTGGGGCACACAAAAATACACGAAATCTTGTGGAGAGAGGATGTGATCACAGTGATCACTGTATGCGCCATTCTCCACAACCGGTATGGGCTTTTATTAAAAGTGTTGAATAGTGGAGATATGCTCATTGAATAATAGTTTGCAGGGTGCTTTTAATTGCCTCCTTGAATTAATGCAACTTACGTATTTTTATTGTTTTTATTGTTTATCTCTCTCTCTTTAACGTGCATAGGCTACAACGTCATTATCGTGGTCTGCACAAACTTGTCATCATGCGTGTATTCTGCTAACTGCACTGTCGATAACTATTTGATAGGAATTTCTAGCCGAGGCTATTTCCTTGTTCTTCGGTGATTCAGTGGGCTCGTTTCCACAGAGACCGCCTGCTCTGAACAACCAATCACCGCACTGACCGCTTCCAAACTCGTGCACGAGAATCGACGTAATCCATAGCAACGGCGCGTCACTCTTAGTTCACTCTTAGTGATTTATCCTTAGTATGAGTAGGTCTCAGCGGCTTTGTGAATAACTTTTAAGAAAAAACTCCTACGTAAAATGTTTTAGCGCGAGTTAGGAGCACTCCTAGCGGTAAGATAAAATGCTTTGTGAATACGGCCCCTGAACTATACTACTAATACTGTTAATATACCTCTAAACTATACTACTAATACTGTTAATATACCTCTGAACTATACTACTAATACTGTTAATATACCTCTGAACTATACTACTAATACTGTTAATATACTTCTGAACTATACTACTAATACTGTTAATATACCTCTAAACTATACTACTAATACTGTTAATATACCTCTGAACTATACTACTAATACTGTTAATATACTTCTGAACTATACTACTAATACTGTTAATATACCTCTGAACTATACTACTAATACTGTTAATATACCTCTGAACTATACTACTAATACTGTTAATATACCTCTGAACTATACTACTAATACTGTTAATATACTTCTGAACTATACTACTAATACTGTTAATATACCTCTAAACTATACTACTAATACTGTTAATATACCTCTGAACTATACTACTAATACTGTTAATATACTTCTGAACTATACTACTAATACTGTTAATATACCTCTGAACTATACTACTAATACTGTTAATATACCTCTGAACTATACTACTAATACTGTTAATATACCTCTGAACTATACTACTAGTACTGTTAATATACTTCTGAACTATACTACTAATACTGTTAATATACTTCTGAACTATACTACTAATACTGTTAATATACCTCTGAACTATACTACTAATACTGTTAATATACCTCTGAACTATACTACTAATACTGTTAATATACCTCTGAACTATACTACTAGTACTGTTAATATACTTCTGAACTATACTACTAGTACTGTTAATATACCTCTAAACTATACTACTAATACTATCATACTATACTACTACTGTATGTTTGGACTCTACTGTTAGGACTACTCTACTGCCCTCTACTGTTAGATCCTGGTACTGTACAGTTTAGTGGTTGTCATTGTAACCACGTTGATGATGCGTTCCCGCCAGTCGTTCAACACGCTGCACATGATGTACCACGAGGCCACGGCGTGCCACGTGACCGGAGACCTCGTGGAGCTGCTGTCCATCTTCCTGTCCGTCCTCAAGGCCACGCGGCCCTACCTGCAGCGCAAAGGTGAGGGAGGCTGCTGGTACCGTTACACCACAGCCCACCGCCGTGAAACCACTGCTGAAAACACACTTCTGTGTGTGTGTGTGTGTGTGTGTGTGTGTAGATGTGAAGCAGGCTCTGATCCAGTGGCAGGAGAGGATCGATTTCGCCCACAAGCTGCTCACTCTGCTCAACTCCTACAGCCCCCCCGAGCTACGCAACGCCTGCCTAGGTAACACATGCACATACACATATATATATATATATATATATACATACACACACACACACACACACACACACACACAGATGCACATGCAACGCCCCCTGACCTTGTGCTGTGTTTCTATTGGCTAGACGTGCTGAAGGAGCTGGTCCTCCTCAGTCCTCACGACTTCCTCCACACTCTGGTCCCCTTCCTGCAGCACAACCACTGTACCTTCCACCACAGCAGTATACCTAGTGAGTACTGCTACTATACTACTACTATACTACCACTGTACCTTCCACCACAGCAGTATACCTAGTGAGTACTACTACTATACTACTACTATACTACCACTGTACCTTCCACCACAGCAGTATACCTAGTGAGTACTACTACTACTATACTACTACTATACTACCACTGTACCTTCCACCACAGCAGTATACCTAGTGAGTACTGCTACTATACTACTACTATACTACCACTGTACCTTCCACCACAGCAGTATACCTAGTGAGTACTGCTACTACTATACTACTACTATACTACTACTGTACCTTCCACCACAGCAGTATACCTAGTGAGTACTGCTACTATACTACTACTATACTACCACTGTACCTT
>JAOPHQ010002044.1:115000-116442 GCA_030340625.1 Merluccius polli
TCTGGAAGCCGGAGGTTCGGTCGGGTCTGGAAGCCGGAGGTTCGGTCGGGTCTGGAAGCCGGAGGTTGGGTCGGGTCTGGAAGCCGGAGGTTGGGTCGGGTCTGGAAGCCGGAGGTTGGGTCGGGTCTGGAAGCCGGAGGTTGGGTCGGGTCTGGAAGCCGGAGGTTGGGTCGGGTCTGGAAGCCGGAGGTTGGGTCGGGTCTAGAAGCCGGAGGTTGGGTCGGGTCTGGAAGCCGGAGGTTGGGTCGGGTCTGGAAGCCGGAGGTTGGGTCGGGTCTGGAAGCCGGAGGTTGGGTCGGGTCTGGAAGCCGGAGGTTCGGTCGGGTCTGGAAGCCGGAGGTTCGGTCGGGTCTGGAAGCCGGAGGTTGAGTCGGGTCTGGAAGCCGGAGGTTCGGTCGGGTCTGGAAGCCGGAGGTTGGGTCGGGTCTGGAAGCCGGAGGTTGGGTCGGGTCTGGAAGCCGGAGGTTCGGTCGGGTCTGGAAGCCGGAGGTTCGGTCGGGTCTGGAAGCCGGAGGTTGAGTCGGGTCTGGAAGCCGGAGGTTGGGTCGGGTCTGGAAGCCGGAGGTTCGGTCGGGTCTAGAAGCCGGAGGTTGAGTCGGGTCTGGAAGCCGGAGGTTCGGTCGGGTCTAGAAGCCGGAGGTTCGGTCGGGTCTAGAAGCCGGAGGTTGGGTCGGGTCTAGAAGCCAGAGGTTCGGTCGGGTCTAGAAGCCGGAGGCGGAGGGAGATTTATAATCCTGCTGTGATTCAAGTGTAATCCGTTGTTCCCCAGGTGTGCTGATGGCGTACGAGGGTCTGCCTCTTCACCTTGGCCTTCTGCCCAAACTGTGGACCGAGCTGTATCAGTCACAGGTACACACACACACACACACACACACACACACACACACACACACACACCTACTACTACAACAATGTGTCTTTATGGGGCCCCGTGTTAACCTGATGTCTCGGCGCAGTCTGCCTTGGCCAAGACGTGCGTGAAGCAGCTGTGCGAGGACCCGGCCTTCGGGGAGTACATCAAGTGCATCCTGATGGACGACAGGACGTTCCTCAACAACCCTGCTGCCCACGCCTTCCTCTCCTGCTTCCTGCACAAGGTACCAGCACACACATGACCCACAGGGGCCGTGAGTGTGCTCAAACGTGTGTGTGTGTGTGTGTGTGTGTGTGTGTGTGTGTGTTATTTGTATGTATATATATATATATATATATATATATATATATATATATATATATATATTAGTGGTGGGCATAGATTAATTTGTTTAATCTAGATTAATCTCACTGTAATCTTGGAATTAATCTAGATTAATCTAGATTAACGCGTATGTGTGTGTGTGTGTGTTAAGGTGCAGGGCCAGGTGCTGTCGGGCCCCAGCTGCAGTAGTCTGGTGGGCGTTCTGGTGACCAACCTGCTGAGTGAGCAGGACAGCCTGCAGCTG
>JAOPHQ010002045.1:0-82500 GCA_030340625.1 Merluccius polli
TTATAGCCCACTTTCCCCGAAAAGGGTAAGGGGAAAGTGGGCGTCAAAAAATCTATAGCCATCTAAAGAAGTCGCAAAAAAATATAAAAACCGAGTCGAAAAAAAACAACCCAACATCATTCCCGCTGTTTACATTCATGCATAAGCACATGGCGATGATGCACAGGCCGTTGAAATAATAAATACCGCCTACAATACACACAATCTCTGCAACAAGTCACCTATATGTAATAGTGCACATCATGATGGGCAGCCTCCCTTTAAACGTGGTTAGAAAAAACGAGGGGAAAAAATCGGTGCGTTTGGACCCATCAACCAAAGGATAAAGCGTTAAAGCCGCGGTCCTCGCGGCGCTGCTGGGGCCGACCAGACAAAGGGCTGCGCGCCCATTGGCTGTCAGCGATGTGCGCTCCGTTGTTCGCGACCAGGAGCGGCCAGACCCCCTCATTCACATGCTAATAAGCCCCTATAAATACTAACAACAGTTACTTCGGGGGGCCAGCAGCCCCGTCTCGCTAGGATTGCACAATAAACACAGGCTCGCCTCCTCGTCCCTGTCGTTTATTGATTTCCCTCGGACCGGGGTTTTTTTCCTCCTCCATTTGCCCAGCTGCCCGTCACTGCAAGTCGTGGTTGAGGAAAAAACTAGCGCTGGGATATATCGCAACCAATTGCGATCTTTTTTTTTTTTTTTTTTTTTGCACAGTTCGGGCTCATCTGAACCAATATGGCCCCTTCGGCTCGACCCAGCAGGAACGAACTTGATATGGAGGAGGAGGATGATGACTACGGGATACAGAGAGGAGACAGAAAGGTATGGGACGGAGCGGAGGCATCATCATATCCTAGGCTTCAAAAAGGGGGGGGGGGGGGGGGGACATCGCTGTCACACGGTTATGTAGCCTAAACGTATTTCCCCGTGTGGTTACAGACCAGAAAGCCCTTGGTGGAGAAGAAGAGGCGAGCTCGCATCAATGAGAGTTTGCAAGAGCTTCGGAATCTGCTGGCGGACACCGACGTGAGGATAATAATAATAATAATAATAATAATAAGCCTGATGGTTTTATTACGCGCTCACCTGTGAGTGGCTGCTGCTGTAACAAGGACGCATTCATTGTCTGGATCCGACTGCATCCGATTCCAGTCACAATGTCCTCTTTTTGTGTGTGTGTGTGTGTGTGTGTTGAAGTTTCAGTCCAAGATGGAGAACGCAGAGGTCCTGGAGATGACAGTGAAGAAGGTGGAGGACATTCTGCAGAACCGATCGCAAGGTCAGCCCCCCCCCCCCCCCCCCCCCCCTCCCCCCAACAAAAAATATCTGGACCCCTCATCACAAATATCTGGACCCCTCATCGCTGACCTCTTCGCATGACTACAAATAAGACACCGGAAAAAAATGAAATACCTCCTTCTGTCTCCCCCCCCCCCCCCTCACAGAGACAGATGCGCTGAACCGGGAGGCCAGCGAGCGGTTCGCGGCCGGCTACATCCAGTGCATGCATGAGGTCCACATGTTCGTGTCCAGCTGTCCGGGCATCGACCCCACGGTGGCGGCGGAGCTACTCAACCATCTGCTGGAGTGCATGCCCCTGAACGGGGACCACTTCCAGGACGTGCTCATGGATTTAATAACGACCACCACCACCACCACCGCGACCGCGACCACCGGCGACCACCACAACGGCAGCACTTGCTTGGGCCTCTCCCCGTCCGGAGGGAGGAGTACTGTATCCGGCATGGCCCGCTCCCCGGCTCCGTCCACCGCGTCCAGCGAGGACCTGGGCTCGGACCTGGACGACACGGACAGCGAGCACCACCACCACAGCCACCACCACCACCACCACCACGGCTCCGGGGAGCCTGGGGGTCTGGGCCCCAGAGAGGCCCCCAACACGCCCACCAACATGCCCACCAACACCACCGTCCCCTATTCTCAATCCATGTGGAGGCCATGGTAGAGAGAGATAGGGGGAGGAGGGGGAGGGGGGGGAGAGAGAGAGAGAGAGAGAGAGAGAGAGAGAGAGAGAGAGAGAGAGAGATGGAGAGGGGGAGGATGGTGTGGATGTGGGCATGGCACAGCTTGGGATGTGTGTAGGCCCTTCTCGTATGGTTCGGGGTTTCTTATTACCTTGCAGGCCCTACCTGACCTGACAACTAGGTTGAGACTTTCTTTCACCCTTCAGACCGGAAATTCACTTATACCGCTAGAGACGGAGAAGATGGAGATAAAAAAAAAAGGAGAACCGGAAGGACGAACCCATCGCTGTACATAACGGAGTATAATAAAGGACAACGCGTGTGAGGACAAAGCTCTTTTAGAAACCCGACACGTTCGGCATTTTTCTGCAATTAATATAATTATTTCTGTTGTATTTTTTTTTCTTCCAAATGTATGTCACACATAAAGCATGTAGTTTTTGTTGTGGCCTTATAGCCTCCCTCAGAAGGATTTGACGATGTAATGATGTTTAGAAAGCCTTTTTTTTTTGTAGAATTCAGTGTCTGAATCTCATAAATAAAAGAATAAATAAGTATTAAACAACAGTTGTCCGATATGCTCGTCAGATTTTCCCACGCCCATGATGGTTTTCCCATATGGCACCATCATGTTGAGCCCACTTTTGAAAGCGCACGGAACCACATATGTGAAAGTGGGTTGGACATTTCTCCAGATCCCAGGCTATAGGCTATAGGCCTACAGTCACATCACTTCACTTTTTTGGTGGGTTAGTATTGGAGTGATGGGCTCCACCTAGCTTGGAGATGTATTAAAAACAGTTTCTCCACATCCTTCCCACTGTGCAATACAAGCACCACAGCCCATGTAATGGTATTGTCATGCGCACCAGGGCGCACATGAAAGGGCCCTGCGTGATGCGGGCCCCTGTGCTGCTGTGTGTGGGGGGGGGACTGCGATCAGGTCGCACCTCGGACTCTCGGACCCCCCCGGTCCCTCCGGGTCGGTGTCACCGCTCACACCTCGGAAGGCAAACAACATCCGCCATCAAAGGGACGTTAGATCCTGTCTGGACCACGGCGGTCCCCCCCCCCCCAAATACCGCAGTAAAGACAGTAAAAACGAGGCGAGAGATGCAAATAACAGACTTTACAGCGCTGCAAAATATTCCCAAAGCTGTCAGCTGCTGTTGTTGGGCTGGACTTGGACCGACGAGGTCCAAACTATTTCTATTGCAGTAATAGTCTGTCCCCGTACGGACGAAGTCCCTCTCCTGGGTCAAAGCAAGTCCACCATCTATCTACAGAAATAACTATTACGCATGATTAGAGAGAGAGTGAGGCGCTGCTGCCACGGGTGTGTGTGTGTGTGTGTGTGTGTGTGTGTGTGTGTGTGTTGGGGGGGCTGGGGTCGTTAACACCCAGGTCTCAAATTGGACAAGGTGTGAATGTCGGAGGAGACAGTAAAAATGAGGAGCGGACGAGGCGCAATGATCAAAGCGCAGAGCACGGTGGGCAGCCGTTTGACAGATGGGCGTCAAAAGCCGGGAAGGAGAGGAAGAGAGGAGAGGAAGACAGGAGAGGAAGTGAGGAGAGGAAGAGAGGAGAGGAAGAGAGGAAGAGAGGAGAGGAGAGCTCAAACCTCCGCAGCTTGCAGCTCACCCAGGCTCTCCTGCACTAAAGCCACTTATATGCACAAAGTAGGCAGCGGATTTTGATGCAGTCTGTATGTAATCTAGTTTACATTTGAACACCTTAACGGCTGACAATGATAGCGACGGATCCCATTAGGCCTACAGGATTTGTTAAAACGGCATAAACACAAAACAAAAATATTAGAGTGGGAGATGTGTTTGCCTCCAAGCAGCTGTGATGCTGCTTGGATCCTGGGGTCAGAGGTGAGCAAGATGCGACAGTTGGAGGGAGGGAGAGGGAGAGAGAGAGAAAGAGAGACAGAGAGAGAGAGAGCAAGCATATGGCATTAAAACAAATCTCATGGGTATACCATCAACATATTCAACAAAATCTGTTACACAGCAGATTTAGAAAAGAATAATTAAATGTGTGAGACATGAGAAATTCATATTAAACCAAAAAGTAGCCAATTGATGGATAGCAAAGCCACAGGTTTAATTCTTTAGTCATTTTTATTACAACATCATTTTAAGGTTTCAAACAATACATTTTGTAACCTACAAAACTGCACAGAAAATGTGCCAGTTTTATATACCAAGGTCTCATACACTGGCAATGAGACCGGTATCAAGTTTAAGGACCATACACATGGCTGGCATCGTGTGTAAGCTTATAGAGAATACAAATCTTGCAATGACCCACCTGTGTGTGTAATTGTTGTAATAGTTCCTATGCTGATAAGGCCTAGTAAAGAGTAAGGCTTCAATCAAATACATTCTTACTTTAAATATCCTTTGCAGGTGATGTCCTACCAATTCTGTCACAACAAGGTAAAAAAAAATACAATAAACATTTGAAACACTTGAATGTCTTACACATGGGTAAGCTAAAATAATCTCCAAAATAAACGTGGGACACAATATTGGTATAAAATAAAATAAATTAAACATGGTGTGGGGGGGGGGGGGGGGGTGAAGGGCCCCTTGAGGTGGGTGCAACACCTAGAGTCAAACGGGACTGCGTACATGCAGACCACTGAGAGGAATCAACAAGGTCCCTTCCACCTCTCCATCCATTGCGCTGTGCCCACATAGTTATAGTACATTTCATATTGGTAGAGCTTACAGTGACATGACCAGAGGTTGGGAACAGTATACATGCCACAGAAAAACAAAAGCATCGGTAAAGAGAAAGTTGACCTAAAATGATGGGGGATATCAAATAATTTCAACAGAAACCAGAGGGCCAGGACTTGGTCCAGACTGTACATTCATAGCCCCCCCCCCCCCCCATGCGGCCTGCACCACAATTGTTCTTAGTTCTCATAAACTGTATGATGGAGCCAATATGGACCCTCCCAGAGTTCCCAAACTCACTGACAACACTGAGCATCGCTGCCGTCTTACTGTGCACACATTGCACACAACTGTATACTGTACATCCCACACTCAGTTGCATATGCGTTAGTGCATTACATGGAACCACAAACGTGTAAGGTTACTATGGCAGTATGGTCCCTGTATCCTCTAGTGCTGTAATGCAGTATTACTTAAATAGTAGATTTCAGTGCTTTTTGATTTCACTGGTGAAAGAGAGGGTGGAAATGACCTCTTAGCAAATGTTCACAGTACCCTGGTTTGAAAATACAACTTCCCCTCAGAGCATCATATTGATAAATATCCAGACATTTGCAATGAATTCTACTTTATAAGTAGCTTTGTTTTTCCTCCAAAAAGGTAGAGCTAGAAACCACGGACAGGCTTTAAAAAACAGGCCTGACAAGTACGTCAGACCAGACAGCAAATATAACATAATAAATATGAGCAAATGAGCTCATCCCAACTCCCAAAGTGGTTTCACGTTGATAAAAAAGGAGGTGATTGCATTACAGTTGCATTACATTGTGATTACAAATAATAATATACCAACTTGTCGGTGAGCATTAAGATTGTGATGGTTGCATCACTGCAATAGGTACAAAATAAATAAAATCACTTGACCTTGTGTTTTTTAACACTTGGATAAAATATTGCCCATGTGGCTTATCCATGTTTCTCCATCCTGAGCCATTACAAAAAACAACCCTCAACTACTAGCGTAGTCATTCACCATTTTCACTGGCTAACCCCGCTATGGGGCTGTTGCCATATAATGCACAGGCAGATTTCCCCATGGTCAGTGGAATGACTGAGTTTTGAGTAGCTTGTGTGGGGCTGTCCCGTCTGATCAATCACCTGCTGTACATTGTTGCTTTTTTCGTAGTTTGGGTTGTGAAATCTATGTAGAAATATAACACCTGGTAACAATAAATAAATAAGAGGTGGGGATAAATAGATGAGTTTGATTGTCACAGTTGAGTGAAATAACTCAACAAAAATGCTTACGTTAAATAGCTGGCTTCATATATGGCTTTTTTCTTCATTAAGTAGCAATGCGTTTTGAAATTAATGAAAATAATTTTGAAATTGTTTCCATTTAAACTGTATCAAATACGAATATTGCTGTAATGGCCTGAGTTCAACAAAACTATGGGCAAAATGTGCTTGAATAACAACATATTTTAGCTACACAAGTTGGGCTCACAATGTATTAGAGAGAACTTGTGTGTGTGCTTTCATGAGCAGAGGGCAGTGTGTGTGTGACTCACACACTGCCTTTACAACCTGGATGCTGCTGCCCCCTGGGAGGAAGAGATTGGTACTGCTGTCTGCAGTCCCTCTCCTCCTATATATCTCTCACACACACACATACCCCCCCCCCCCCCCCCCCACACACACACACACACACGTACACACACACACACACACACACACACAGCTTCACCGCCATCCCAATTGGCAGTAAAGAGGAGAGCTCTGCACATTGTTCCATGCAGTTGCATGGCGGTGCGAGTATCCCCAGGCAAGTCCATGTATACCTCATATTTACACTAACAGCCCAGGTGCATGTGTGTGTGTGTGTGTGTGTGTGTGTGTGTGTGTGTGTAGGCCTGTGTGTGTGTGTAATGTAAGCGTCTGAAGCGCAAGGCAATGGTCCACGTTGGGAGGGCGTCGCTCCCTCTGTTGTGTGTGTGCGGGGGGGGGGGGGGGGGGGGTCTATGACCCTGAGTCGGGCTGAGGTCTGGCCTCTTCAGGCTGCTGTTTCTGGTCCTGCTGGGCCCCCTCCTCTCCCCCGCCGCCCAGATCCATGTCTGGGTGGTGCTCCTTGCCAGAGGGCTGGTCTGCTGCATCCTCACAGTACATACACTCCTGGAGCGGGGAAACCACACACACACACACACACTTTGATCAATACACCGTCAAAACCGTTTCCACTGTCTTATGCCAGGATCAGACGACATGAACTCAGCCCGATTCCAACTCCAATCGGAGTGTGGACTGGTGGCTGGAGAGGTGCCAGTTCACCTCCCGGGTGCTGCTGCCGAGTTGCCCTTGAGCAAGGCCCTTAACCCCAAACCGCTCCAGTGGAGCTGCTCAGTGGCTGGCAGTAAAAGACTGTGGTTGTACTGGGCAGCTTCCAGGTGTGAGTGTGAATGTGATCAGGACGTTCCTGGAAAAGAGAGCCTCGCTCTCAGTGAACCTACCCTGAATAAATAAAGGTTAAAAAAAAAATAAAAAAATCTTTCAGCGGGCTATTATAACGGTCGGACTAGGCTGTCGTACCCCGTGTAGCGCGACAAGGTCAAAAGCTTGCGATGTAGCGTCTGGGACGCACTTTTGATGCCTAGGGTGTTTTTTTTTTACCGCTGTCTGACAACTGACATTTGGGAATTAAATATTGACCGATCCCCAGGGAACTAGATGCCAGGTCGTGAAGACAGAATGTGTTGCGTTGTGCCCCGTCTCCAGGCCAAGATTTTATGATACAATGATTGCCTCCTTTGACATGGTGACCATCATGAAAGACAAAAATGTTTTATCGTCTGATCCTGGCGTAAGAGACGTGAGGAGTTCTACAAAGTTTGATTGATTTTGCCTTTAATTTATAGTGAATTATTCAAGGCAGTTGGTTAGTCTTAACGTGCACAACATACATGTTAATGTTTAGTGGCAGGTCTGGAAGAAGGATTTTTTTTGTTGTCAATAATCAGACAATGTCAATATATATATATATATATATATATATATATATATATATATATATATATATATATATATATATATATATATCTTCTTATGTGGTGGAAATCAAACAACTGAGGTCTTTCTTAATTGCACTACATGTATTGACCAAATGAAACGTTGGCCATCTTCATCTACATGTGACCACCCCCCCTTCTAAAGATGCCGGGGTCTCACCTTGACATTGATGGTGGAGGGCAGCGCCCCCCTCCTCATCCAGGGGTGCTCCTCCACCAGCTCCCTTCGCTGGTCCGACGAGAAGCACGGCTGGCTCTTCTGCATGTGCCTCAGTCTCTCCTTGTCCTCCTGCAGAACCTTCTGGATGTCTCTGCACAGAGAGAAACAAAGAGAGATAGAGAAAGCGAGAGAGAGAGAGAGAGAGAGGAACAGAGAGAGAGAGAATATATATTTAGAAACATTAACAAGGGCAAAGGTATGAATCAGAGTTGCCAAGTAAACCAAGTGGACCTATTGTTAATGCATTAAAAGGAACATCTCCTCAACTGACTCTGAAAGAGGAACAAAAAAATTAACTTCGACAGTAATATTGAGAAAAACACTTTTCATTGTTATTGTTTCACCTATTAATATGCTCAACGTCAAATCTTCCCACCTTTGAGATATTTGAAACTGTTCTATTGGCAAGTGTGTGTGTGTGTGTGTACTCTCCAACGCATCATCCACTCACCTGGAGGGCACCTGGTAGGTCATCATGACCTTGTCATCTGTGTTGGCCATCAGCAGCCACAGCGGCTCCTGCAGGACATACTTGACGAGCGGCGAGCGGCCGTCGGAGCCGCCGTCGGCCCGTGCGGCCTTGCTGCCCAGGGCCTTGGGCTCGTGCTCCAGCGAGTCCACACTGCCGAAGTACTTGCTGGTGTTGCGGCTCCCTGTGAGTGGAGGGCGTGGAGAGGAGGACACTTGAGTGTGTGATCATTTTGGGGGGATTAAAATACGGGCATTGGAAAAAAAAGGATGCACCTTTTTTAGAAATTAAAAAAGGTGTTGTAATTTGTATCCAGTGTTCATCTCCTTTTTAAAATGTATTTCAATCTCAAGTCCCTTTGTTGTTTAGTCATGAACCCAGCATGTGAACAGTTTCTACTGTGGATCAATGGCGCTCTGTTATTTATGTTGTTGACAAAATTGTACATGAATTGTATTGCCGTTATAAAAAAGGGGGGGGGGGGGGGGGATCTCAACCATAAAAAAAACAAAAAAAAAGCCTAAAACCAAAAAATACAATATATACATACAATACACGTATATATTTTTTAATTATTCATTTTTTATACACAAGCAGGGTTAATGACTGACCAGTTCTGCTCCCGGAGGCCACGCTGGCCGAGGTCCTGCAGCCGTTGGAGCCGGAGCCCGACCCGGAGCCCATGGAGCCCGAGGTGGCCGAGCCGGAGCCGGAATGGGAGTCCTCCTGCAGCAGGATGTCCAGCAGGTCGCTGGAGGACAGGTTCCCGTCGCTCTGGGCACCATCCGCAGGCGACTCCACCTGCAAACGCAAGGAGAGAACAACATTCAGAGACAAAATACACTTCTACCGTTACCGCACCTACTTGTTTTTTTGTGGTGGCTAAAACACTTTACTTTGCGAGGGAGTTGGATTTACGAGATCACGATCATGCGAGAATTCATCTTGCCAGTTATGGGAAGTTATCTGCTTGTGGCCGACCCACAGTAGTCTGGACCAATCAGTGTCCAATGAGGAACTACTGGCAGCTACAGGGCATGGTTTAGGTGTGACAACAGAAAGAAGAGGCTGTTCGTTGGAAAAAAATAAAAATAATATAATGGCGGCTCCTAAAGAAGTTAGCGTAGATGCTGCTATAGCATCAGGTATATCTGAACTGGAGAGTATTTTTTTAATTAAAAGAAGGGCAACAAACAGCACTGAAGGCTTTTCTCCATGGAAAAGATGTTTCTTTCTTTCCTACTAAGTTATATGGTTCATTGATCTGATCGGTTGAAGTTAGCCCATGATAGACTGAAGGTTCATCCAATCACCTGCCAAGGGATTGGATAAACACTGCATATTGAGTTTGACAAGATAATCAAAGCAAGTAGTAACTTTCATTTAATCTTGTCAAGTAAGCAAGTCTTAGAAGTGCTTTTGGGGCTATTTTGTAGGCCATTTGTTGTACGACATTCCATTCGGTGCTGAACACTGAACATTCATTTGTCTCTCACCTGCTGGAAGTCATCGGCGGTGGCCACGCCCATCTCCCCGGACAAGGACACCCCTGGCCCGGCCGGGCCGAGGCACGCCGGCACCCCTCCGTCCTGCCGCTCCATCGAGCGCTGCGTCTCCTCCATGCTCAGCAGGTTGAGCTGCAGAGGCGAACTGCAGCGCGACTCGAACAGCGGCGGCGACGAGGCAGCGGGCTCACAGCCGGCCGACGCAGGCGTGGAGGAGCGCGACAAGGCACCTCCCCCGCCCTGGGGGTCCAGCACCACCGGGGCCTTGGCGGGCTCCACGGGCATGGCATAGGTGAAGGGCTGGGCCGGGTAGGGGGCCCCTGTCACAAACTGGGTCTGCACCGGGAAGGAGGCCTGGGGAGCCAGCGGGAAGTGCTGCTGGGCGCTGTAGGCGGGCTGCGTCTGGAAGGGCGACGGCTGCGCCGAGGTGTAGGCTGCCGGCGGGGCCTGGAAGGTGGGCTGGGCTGCGAAGGTGGGCTGGGGGGCGAAGGGCTGCGGCACCAGGGTGGTGTAGGGCGCCTGTGGCTGCATGGGGTAGGCAGGCTGGGTGGTGTACGCTGACTGGGGCGGCGTCGGCTCGGGGAAGAAGGCTGGTCTCAGGGCAGCAGCCATCGGACCCAACTGGCCGATCGGACCCAGTTGGCCGATTTGCGGAAACAGGTAGTTGGGAAGCACCAGCGCCACCACCGGCGCCACGATGGGAGCGGCGTAGGGTGAGGTGGTGGGAGGAGCCTGGCTGCTCTGGACCTCCCCGAAGCCAGTGGAAAGGGGGGGGTCCGGGCAGGCGGACTGGGCTGGGGAGCCGGTGGGGTACACGGAGAGCGGGTAGCCCGGCACCATGGCCGGGTACGAGACGCTGAACGCCGACTGGGAGGCTTCCGACGGTGACCAGGACGTCTGGTTGAGGCCCTGCAGAGGGGGGCGGGGCTTGCGGTTGGACACGGTGCTGTCCGACGAAGCGGGGCGCTTCATGCGGGGCTTTTTGGACTTCCTGTTCCGGCTGCCCTTCCTGGCGATGTGCTCGGGCCGGCTGGCGCCCAGCTTGTATGTCCCTCGGACCGCTGAGGATTCTGCAGACCGGAGACGACACACTGGTTAACAGTTAGCATCACTAACATTGGAACCTCTCTTTTAATGTCATGTGTTATCCCAGTCACTGCATCATCGCTCGTATTGCGTTACATATGTAACGCAACACATCCCTACGAATGTAGGACTCCAAATGTAGGACTTTTAAATTAGGTTTAGAAATGAAATGTTCTACAGTACTGAAGGTTATGTGTACTCATCATAGACAAATAGTCTATGATGAGTTCACAAATAAGCAGGGTACAATATTTACTTTTTGAATTGTGGCTTTCTGCCTGCCGGACTGGAAAAATCTACCGGCCAAGCAATTGTTTTATTAGGTAAACCTGCATTTTTTTTAACCAAATGGTCAAATCTGCCATCAGCCATTGGATGGTGGCAGGGGTTTATTTTGGACCCTTCACCTATAATGAAACGTAGCTGTGCGTAGCTGCCAGCAACGATTGCATGCATGTATGTATGAAAGATGTGCTACCGTGGGCGTTGGTGGAGCCGCGGTGCTTGTGCAGGTAGGTGCAGCAGTCCTTCTGGAAGGTACGGGCATCGCGGAGCTCCCAGCAGCGCGTCAGGAAGGCCTGCTCCTCCTTCTGGGTGTGTGCCGCCAGCACCTGCTTGGTGAGGCCCAGCCGCTTGTAGGCTTCCTTCTCCTGGCTGGGGGGGGACACCACGCTGACAGGCAGGGGAGGGGGGGCGGGGCTCTCCACCACGTCTTCGATTATCTCTGGGGGGGGGGGGGGGGGGGGGGTGCATGCAGAGTTCAGTCAGACAGTCACATAAGGAAATCCCGTGCTCCACATGTATTAAAGGGAATGTAACATTTCTACATGTAATTAATGCCATATTTGTGTATTATGAAACTAATATTTCCCCCCCCCAAAAAAGGCCACATTGAGGCCTTTCGCGACTAAATAAATAAATTACCCTTTGGGGATATATAACGTACTTATCTATCTATCTATCTTTCTATTTATCTATGTATCGCAATAGAATCAATTGTGTTTGAGTTTGATCGAGATGCAAAAATGAACTAGATTAGCCAGCATCCAAGCCAGTAAATTGTTCGTTTCTATACTGAGTCAATGATGACACGCTGTACCGAAGGCACATGATGACAACAGCCTTGACTAGAAGTCAAGAGTGATGTGATGTGATGTGACATGATTTCCATCGTTAAGGGAGAGCATGGGTGGGGGGCACTCACCAGATTCTGGCTGGGGCTTCTTGTCTCCCACGTGGACGATGGTGCTGCTGTAGCTGCACTGAGAGGTGATGGACACCACGCTCTCCGCCTTGCTGGGCAGGGTGAGGGGTGCCAGGGGCTTCTTGGGGCCCTTCATGCTGGGGAGCCCTGGGCGGGGGTTGAGCATTATAGGATCTGGATGGAGAGAGAGAGAGAGATTCCAGTATGTTTGAATCTACAAAAATGACTACAAATATAAGAAAAATACATGGGGCAAAATAAAATCGTACTTTGTCATGTTTAATGACGAAGTGGGTAAACAACTCATTACTCATATAACTATAAAAATTAATAATTTTAAAAGACCAAACATGTCCCCAACGCGAGGTGAGTTTCTCTGCAGGTGCGTACCTGCATGGGCGTCTCCCGGCCCTTGCATGCCGTTCTCAGAGTCCTTCTTGTCCTCGTCGGAGGAGGTCGTGTTGGAGGAGAACTGGTACTTCCTCTTCACCGTGACGGGAATGTTGCAGCTCTCTAGGTACCTGTGAGAGGATGAAGTAGAGAAGAGGAGGACTTAGGATTAGACACAAACACACACACACACACACACACACATAGACCAGTGGCCTACATTAATAAAACACTTCAAAGACTGGATGGTAATAGCGCCTTACCTGATGACACTGTCGAGGCAACTGATCTGCTGGTAGGAGTAAACGGTCTGGTCTTTACAGGTGAGGTCCTCCATGCTGGCTGCAGTACCGTCCTTGGCCAGTAGAGGGGGCGCCAGGTCCTTCAGACGGACCATGGGACTCCTCAGGGCAGCCGGTGATGATGCTGGTGAGAGATGAAGACAAGACATCAGCATCACATCGAACACATTTCACTTGTGCAGTGAACAGAATCAGCAGTTTAATATTCATTGGAACTTTATTCCACATATTAAAATGATGTTCAACTGTGTGCAGTTCCATACACCTAGAACATACACGACACAGCAAAAATTTAATGTGTGAGGTGTCATCATCTACTATCCACTCAACAACACCAAAAATGCAATGGTGGTGTCTGAGAATGTACAAAAGATGAACTTGGCCAGCTGAGACTCCAACTCACCATCGATGGCTTTTTGCCTCTGCTCAGGCTTGGAGGGCGACTGCAGGTACAGCTGGGGGTCCTGGGTCTTCAGCATGTGCACCCCCTTGCAGATCTCCTGGAAGGTGCGCGGCTTGGCCCGCTCCGTGTCTTCTTCTGTGGCGGTGGCGGTACCCCCGGCGACGGCCCCCACGCTCTCGCTGGATGAGCCCACGCTCAACAGCTGCTCGTGGGAGCCGTTGCTGCCGTGGCTCCCATAGCCGCTGGAGCCCATGTTGTGCACCGGCTAACAGCGGAGGAAGAGGGTTGTTTAAAAGTTGCCAAAAACATCATTGTGGGTAAAAGAAAAACATTTCTAAAATTGTTTTATCCATGTCAGTGTGGTGTACATGTGTGCATGTGTGTGCTCGTGGTGTGTGTATGTGTGCGTGCGTGCATGTGTGTGTGCATCCAGGTGAGACTGTACCTGCAGCAACAGTCGGTGGACCTGCTCGCTGATTTCTTGTATGTCAGAGTCCATGATTTTTCCTCCGTGGAACGCTGGCACGGCAAACACGTCTTCATTCACTGGACCCCTGGAAAACACACACACACACACACACACATCAATATTCACATATATTTACATATCCTCATCACTCATTTCCCAGTCCCAACAACAGCATGCAGACAGATGGTGAGAACTGACCGCCAACATCAACAATGTCTCACTCATGGCACAGATTGGAAGGCATCTTCACAGCTTGACACCCTTGTGTGTGTGTGTGTGTGTGTGTGTGCACGCACACACACTACTCACATGCGGACTTTGTGGCGGCCTATCACGAAGGACACCTTTCTGCTCCAGGGGTTGACAAAGCTGGACCAGCTCGGTGTCGATGGTGACATACTCGCCGTTCTTGGCGCAGAAGCGCGTGGACAAGTGGTCGAATGGCTGGCCGGCGTACTGCAGGACTGGAGAAGAAGGAAACTTACGTTTAAGCACTCATCGAAAAGCTTTTTGAAGGGTTTTAACTACAAAGCATTTTAACTGGAAAGCTTGGAAAGTTTCTGTAATATTTGAAATACTTATACCTATACCTAAATACCTACATGCAACAATGGCAAACCATTTAATTTTTTTGTGTTGCCCGTTCCATTGCCGTTCACTCTTCAGCAGATCTTCTGATTAGTAGCTGCATCAGCAGAGCCTCTTGATATTTAAAAAAATATTCAGAATCTAACAATCCCATCCCTTTGTATTTTTTTTCAAGTGGCAGTTACCCATTGTACCATTAGATACCACGACACCATATAGCAACTATAGCGTTAACTTCCTGTACTGCACCTGTCAATCACCCAGGGGTGACCTACTACCAAGGTGGGCTGGGGGGAGGTGTACTCACTTTTTCGATGTACGGCCAACATGAGAGGTCTGTCACTGGGGTGCAAGTTGAGCAGCACGGGGGTGCCGATCAGGTCCTGGGGCAGGTAGCCTAGCAGCGGGACGGCCCTGGTGTGTGTGTGGGGGGGTTAGACATTGTTAACATTTTTTTCCCCACCTTTTTGGTATGTCAGGATCAGCAGTTCTACGTGCTGACATGCTGATATAGAAGTTGGGGGGGGGGGGGGGGGGGTTGAGGTGTGGTGCGCTCACCTCTCATCCACGTCCTGGAACACACAGTTGGGCGTGTGTGTGGTGGTGAAGATGCGCTTGTCGGGTGGGATTCTTGGCGCTGTGGACATGGATGCAGTGGAGCATTTTAAACATATGATCACGATGTGCTTTTACTAATATATTTGCTATATATTGCTTGTACATCAGTTGATATATACAGTATATATGGGCTAGGGATGCACAATAACTTTTTTTAAAAACCGATACCGATAACCGATAACTTTCAGCTCCTAAAGGCCGATACCGATAACCGATAAAACACACACATATACATATATACTGTATATGATCATGACATAAGATCATGACATTAATACTATGAACAAACCCAAAAACACTTTTGACTCTTTAAATGGAGATATTTATTTTTTCCAATGAAAAACTATTGGCAAGCCTCTCAAAGAAAAATAAAGGCCCCTTGAACTGATGCAAATACGCCAATGTGTGTAAGTCCCGGCAGCTTCTTTGCGGCTGGCTTTAAGTTGCTAGCATCTTTAGCAGCCCGGGCGTCCTCATATGCTTTCTATGTTTCAGGTGACTTATCAGGTTTGACGTATTGAAGCTAGTGCTACTTACTTTTTTAGTGCTAACAGTTGTTACAAATAACAAGCGACCCGTCTTCTTCAGAAACTTTGAAAAAGTCCCACACAATCGACGCCATGTTGTCTGTTTTCAAACGTAAGCACGCTGTGCTGCATTCACAGCGTGATGGAAATTCCCCGTTCCCACGCTTGCTAGTCGTTCTTTCGGCCTTTTTAAGTTCATGTTTCTATTGTTTATGTGTAACATGTGTAGAAATACTGTGGATATCAATTCAAGTCAGCAACTACCAAAATGATGACCGAGTAATTATTTTCCGACATGAAGCAGAAAGAGTTTTTCTGATTATGCGAACGTCACTTGAACGCAGCATTCACTGCAGGCCATTCAGGTGTCCCAGTGGGAGCGGGGCGCTGCTGCGCTGGCAACATTATATATAATATTATATATTATAATGCTATCGGGTCTATTCGTCAGGATATCAGACTTATCGGTATGACGTAATAATTTCTGTTATATCTAACCCTAACCCTAACCCTATAATTAGCGTGCACCCCTAATATGGGCATATGTTGGCAATACTCTTGGCCTAGAACTCTAGACACCCCCTAGCGGCAGCAAATTTATTTGGCAGCCAGGTAGGTCTAGCACGGCTCCGTCGGCTTTTTGGTGCTGGAAACACCAAGTGTGTCTTGTATGTCTGACCAATCACAGTGTGAGGGGCGGAGTCGAAAGCCGGGCTACCATGACGACAGAGTTGCGACGGTTCCGTGTTAGAGGTAAACAATGGCTGCTGCTGCTGGCGAACGGCTGTCTTTCGAGTCGGCTTTGGCCGCGACTCTTCAAGACTTGAAGTTAACATTTTATTTGAGAAAAGAACAAAGAACGGCACTGAAGTCTTTCCTCGAAAATAAATATGTATTCTGAGTTTTGATTAATTACGTAGTCAGAGCCGTCGCTCTGACTACATCACCTTCTTCGTTGCTCTGATTGGTTGTAGCGCTATCCTATTGCGTGCAGAGGGAACTTGAAAGACAACCGTTTATCCCGCCCACACTGCCAATGGAGCTGAGCCAGACCTTACATCTTTCTGATGTGGGTCTGGCTTGCCAGGCTACCAAAAACCATGACTACCAGCATGACTAACATTCCAAGGCTCCCAAAATGGAGGCGGTCATTGACGTCGCAATGTACAAGCCCTATTGGGTTGATATATTGGTTGACCATTGTGTGTGTCTTGTTGGAGGTTCACCTTCGTAGCCGGAGTGCACCCTCTCGGCCAGCAGGAGACAGCAGAACTGCTCCTCGGCCAGCTGGGCGTCCTGCACCTTCATCAGGTAGGGCGTCATGCGGAACGGGTAGTACTGCATGTCCCCCTCGCGCTCCTTACCCCCACTGGTAAACACACACACACACGCATATATAGAATTAGTGAATGTGAATGTTACTTATAACTTCCATTCTGCACCAAATAACATCTACTGTATCTATTGACAATAAGAAACAAATATATAGGGAAGTTGAGATGGAGTTGGAAACATAAAATACAATCTTCTGTAATCAGATTCATATTTCAAATTTTGTTCAAAATGTAAAGTTATAAATGTATTAACAAGTCTTTTTTTGAGCCAAAAATACGTTTCCAAATGCCAAAAAAACACCGCCTGTCCATATTTTTGTAGCCATGTTTCTGACCACTGGATGGTGCTAGAGGTCTACTTCGGCCCTGGCTGACTAAGGGATTATTGGGCAGGGAATCATGGTTCAGCAGCTCCCCTCCACCACTCACCTGATGCGGCAAAAGAAGGACTTCTCCTGCATGCACTCTGTGGGAGAGGACTCTGCATTAGGAGGAAGAAGATGACAAGAAGGAGAAAAGAGTGAGAGTCAGAATTAACATCAATGATCATGGATTACAATGGCTATTTTTCACACTAGGGGAGGAACAGTGGGGAGCAAGGGGAGTTAAGGGTTGCTCAACACTGAACAGAACCAGAACAAGCACTGGTGATGATTTTGTTGCTTGGTGTGATGCTGCCATTTTACAGCTTAATGTAACCAAAACCAAGGAGATGTCCATTGATTTTAGAGGAAAACCCCTGGCTCCTATACACACCACCATCAAGGGACGGGCGGTAGAGAATGTCGAGACATAGAAGTATCTGGGAAGTGTTATTGACAGCAAACTGTGCTTATACTGATGTCTTATGTAAGAAGGGTCAACAATGTTTGTTTTGCTTGAGGAAACTGAGGTCTTTCAGAAACTAATGTTGGTTCGAAAAGTGTGAAGTAAAAACGCTCTTAGTCGGATTGTGAGGAGTCTGAATAATTCAAGAGGCAAGCCCTGCAGAAAGCCCATGCCATCCTTTTTGATGTTGACCACCCACTGCACTCAGACGAGGAGCACTTATTTGTTCCAACAGCTATTAGCTTGTAAAATAGATAGGCACTCACACTTTGCTGCAGTAATGCTTTTCTGTAACGCACTTTACTTTACTCCCTACAACCCACTGTGATGCATGTTTGATTATGTCTTTGAATTGTTCTTTGTGCTATCTATTGCTGTCTGTTGTCTTTTTTAATTTTGTATTGTTCTTGTGCTGTCTACTGCTGTGATGCTCTTGGCCTGGGAAACAATTTATTACGGTCCCTCTGGGACCATAATAAAGTTGAACTTGAAATTGGCCTACAGTGTCTATCTCAGACAAGTAGAGATGTTATAATGCGCCCAGCTAAAGGTTATTGGCGGCAGTATATTGGGAGGCAGGGGGTAAATCTGATGCTTTGAGATTTTAATAGTGAGAGTACCTACGCAGAGCCTGATTGCACTTCCATTCAGGTTTTTCTTTCAAATATTTAAATATTTCACTCAAAACCATTTTTTCTAAAAATAGAACCCATCCCACAGCTTCCTTCCATTGTTGTTTTTCATTAGCATGAATCATCCTCCAGCTCCGGCCCACAGGTTTTGCCCCGCTGGCCAATTGGATGTTTCCGGCGATGCCCCTTGAGCCCACTCACTCTCCCAGCCTAATCCCAGGTGACAATGACTCAACAGGAAGCCTGGTGCGCTACAGCGATGTGGGCGGTGATGCGCCGCCAACGTGCGTCGCAGGAATCCAGGGCAAATTAAAGAAGCGTGAATATGTAGCATCACCACACTAATTAGCCGGACCGGCTGGGTGAGGAAAAATGTGTCGTTTCCCGTGTGGGCGGGCATTCACCACCTTGCATGTGAGTGTGTGTGGGCAGAGTGTGTGGGGCCGGGGGTCATATCACGTGTTCGCCACGTGTGCCCCGTCTAAGGGAGGTGGGGAGAAGGCGGCGAACGGGGTACTGGCGTGGGACTTTGCTGGCGCGCCCTACCTGCCAGCCTCATGTCTACCGATGCACACATGGGTTCTTTTGAGAGCAGACGGTAAAAAAAATAAAATAACCCTGTTTGCTTCCCGCCCCCAACATGTGACACTCGGACACACGCACACGCACGCCGTCGCACGCATGCACGTACCTGCTCCGGTGCACATGCTCCACGAGGGCAGGCGGTACGGCGTAGTGAAGCTGTAGAACACGCTGACGTCCTGTGGCGACAGGAACTCCACGAACTTGGCGTTGTGGAACACCTCCCGCTTGCAGTTGAGGATGGACGCCGCCTGGTCAGAGATGTACACGATCTTCCCCGTGATAAGCGACACCGCCACGGCGAATATATCCTGTTGGGACGAACGGGAGGACGACGTTTTGCTCTGCCCTTGCTTTTTCGCCAAATCCTCTGAACTTAGCGGACACTTGCTTTAGTAGCGTGTCAGTAACGTCAGTGAAACAGCATACATTTGTATCGCTCCAATGGCTTTACTTCAATCACGTTCATGGTTGTTAAGGGCTCTGACTCAGTCAGTCCATCTCCTATTGAAAAGACATTCACAGCCTTTGTGAATTTCTCTGCAAAGCTTTCCATATGTATATACAAACAGCCAGATGCGGTTTCGCTTACATGGCTATCAGAGAACACAATTGACTCTGTTCTCCCAGAGGATCCATCAGAACACTAGGAGGTGACAGTCAGGGAGGAGAGCCACATCACAGAGGCGCGCATCTCATCCTGTGCAGCCATAAAGGGGAGGGGGTGAGGTCAGAGGTGCTTACCGTGTTTTTCAGCGTGTATTCGGAGGTGATGCTGTTGATTTCCTCGATGGTGTAAGATGACACGTCGAGACCCGGGGGCTGGCTATCGTTGATCATCAGCATCTGGTAGTATTCCTCATTGGCTGCCAAGTACACACATGCAAAACAGACAGAAGAGATCCATGTTAACATGAGGCACACACGCAGGCATGTACACATAATGCGATGCGTGGCATGTCAATGCCCCACTTTCTGATCGCCTCGTTTCATTTGTCACCGGCGTCGGCACAACGTGCGCTTCTACAACGTGTACTATAGACACAGGCGTTAACCTCTTCATTCCGTGTCTGCCCGTATACGGCCCGCTTCGAAATCAAAGACTTTGTAAGGCATTTAAACATGTGAGAAAGCAGTCATGTCATACACCCCTAGAACGATCAGATTCTCAACTTTGTGTCTATTATAACCATTTTTAGCTAAATTAAACACAATTCCAAACCCAAACAAAATAATGAGCAAGTAACAACAAGAGTTTTGAATTTAACTTGACTTGTAGTTGTGGAGATATAGTCTGTTCAGTTTGGGTATGTTATTTTCAGCAAACACCTGAGAAATAGGTGATGAAGTGAAGAGGTTAAAGAAACATGTGTATGCAAATGTAGAAAAAAAACAAAATGTACATAAATAAATAAATAAATACACATGGTTGAATGGGGATGGACTTCTGCAGTAGAATCAATGGCACGCTCTCCATGCGAGAGAGAGTTGCCGTGGATATGACACACAACAAAAACAACCTTACCTTTGACCTGCTTGACGCATCGCAGTGCATGTTTCAGCGTGTGGAGTGTGCTGGGCTTCCCCTTGCTCCTCTTTTCTGACGGCAGGTGCATCTTCAGGTCCTTCAGCGTCTTCAACAGCTCCTTCTGTGTCTTGGCTTTGGCCGACTGTTCGCTACTGCAGGGGAGCGCATGAGACAAGAGACATAGACACACACGCATCAGTCAGCAATCAGGGTTCCTACAGATTCTTTCATTGAAAAACGTCATGCTTTTTCAGATTCAAGACTTCTTGAAGTGCTACTGTAACTTTGACATCATGATATTGTGTACTGAGAACAATATAAATAATTCAAAGTTAAATAAATGCTTCAAGTTTATGGTAAATGTATTGCGAAGGTTTTCTAATTTTGCTATACATACCTCATACTGAATTGTTCCACCAACTGGCTATATCAGGTCAACAAGAGTTCATAACCCAATTTATAACCGTTGAAGGCTAAACATAGGCCTACAGACCTTTACATCTTGGTTAAATAGAGTTAACTGATTGGTAATGGCAAAATACATACATTTTTGTTATTATCATTACATAGCCAATAGTAACCAAATAAGATAACCAGCCCCAAACCAAACCATCATGCTTAACCTAAAAGAGATTTTTTTTTAACCTGCGTAGACACCCTGAAAATTAAACGTGGTGAGTTGGTGGCCAACGGCGTCACATGGTGAGAAACATGGGGGGGGGGGGGGGGGGGGGGGTTAACATGAAGGGGACTGGCAACATGTGAATATTACTTGAGTAGGCAGGGATGGGGATAAATGATTTGTCTATACCAAGAAAGCAAGCTCTACAACGTATCTCTACAACGCCATAGACGTTGATTTACTCTTGATTTTGGTAAACAGCTTCAATTTTTTTCCTCTAAATGAGGTTAATAAACTACAATGTCTTCATATGTCCCGTTAAATTCATACAAAAATATAATAATAATGTAAGATAAGATAAGATAAACCTTTATTAAGCCCTGGAGCGAAATTGAGGTGTTATAGCAGCAACAGCAATGAGAATGATCCACAGGAGAGGTATAGGTAGGAGTAAGACTACATAACCAAACCAAGATAAAAATAATAAAAATACAAATAAGAATTAAAAATAAAGAACATTTTCATATCCTAAAAATAAGAATTGGGTGGAGGGGGGACAGAAAGTTAAAAAAGGTGTGTGCACTAACCTGCAGCCGCTGGTGGATGGGTTGTCCTGCTCTGAGCTCAGCAGGCTGAAGGCATTGGAGCTGCTGGGGGGCGACGGGCTGTGAGAGTTTGAGCTGTGAGCGGAGAGAAAAAGGGATGTTAGCAGGCAGGAAGTGTACCCCACACATTAGAAGGTGCAACACGGTGCAAGAATGGCAAGATCGTTGTAATGAAAGTTGAAAGAAATAATAATAAATCATTCAAGCTCCTCGCAGCCTAAAAAGGCATTCACGGCATACCACACACTGCCGGTTCCAGGACAGGGTGAAGTCCATCAACACAAGCACTTTAAAATTACAGTCAATTCGCTGTCAATGGAAATTGTGTGTTTGTGTGTGTGTGTGTGGGAAGTGGTCAAAAGGGGCTATGAGACTCTGACTCACTTGACAGCTGCTGGAGTCAAAAAGGATGAAATGACGTACAAGGCTGCCATTATAATGGCTTCCACTTATCTACTGAAAATGAAATACTTTACGCAGTAACAATTTTATCCAGTTACTGGAAGTGTTTCATCTTGTCCATGTGTCCAAAAGTATCACAAGCATCACCAATCAAATATGGATCACATAATCATATATCTGGAGAGAGATCATGTCAATGGAAGTTATTAGGTTAATTTCATATATCGTCCAGTGCACCATATTACACAATCTGGAATACATGATATCCAAATCATTGACTCTTGGTGATCAAGTATGGCCATATACTAAACTGAAGTAACTTTCAGCTAAATTTGTGGGTCGTTTTTGTCTCCTCAATCGTCAACAACTGATGGGTTTTGCATTTGTTTTTCCCTCCTTCAGTATGAATGCAAAGTCAAAGTGTGTCGTCTTATCTGGGAAAAGGCATGCGTTACCCCATTGAAGGGACTCATGTCATCACTTCTTTACAGCACATTTAGGCCCTCGAAACACACAGTAGTTCGTTCTCATTCTGAGACGGCCATCCTAATGGACTGCGACTGTGACTCACAGCATCCAAAATGGCCATACCATTACATTTAATGAAGCTCACATCCGTGGCCTAGATGGTCCTTTCCCTGTGGTGCTGGGGAGACACTTGATTAAGCAGGACTCCCGTGGGAGGACGATCCTCACCTCTTGTTGCTTTCCGACGACTCCAGCAGGGCTGAGTCCTTGCTGTTGCCGTTGGAGCTGCCCACCGACTCGTTGCCGTGGGACTCGTTGCCGTTGGACTCGTTGCCGTGGGACTCGGTCCCGCTTCCGCTGGAGCCGCTGCCGCCCATCTCCACATCCTCGTGCAGGGGCGGGCGCGGCCGCTTCCTGTCGTCGTGCGCCGACCCTGGCGAGGCCGGGCGCTCGTGGCTGCTGTCGCTGCCCTCGGAGGCCAGTCCCAGCTCCGGCTCCAGCTCGGGACACTCCCGCCCGCCGCGGCCCTCGGTGTAGCCGCCCGCCATGCGGTGCAGCTTGCCGATGGGGCCGCAGGGCGACCCTTCCTCCTCCTCTGGCTGGAAGCCGACTCTCTCCCGGGTCCTTTCACGCCCGTCCATGCTGGAGTACAGGAAGCGTTGTTGGCTGGTGTCCTCAGACAGTGGGGGGGGGGGGGGGGGGGGGGGAGGTGCGCCAGTAAAGCAACAAAAGTCCTGAGGTTAGGTGATTTTCAGCATGGCCTCAGTACTGCAACATAAGGAGTGTAGCTGTCTTAGGATCTAAAGGAGAGACAAAAACAAAACAACAGGAATATTAGAAACTTAATGCTAGGGGCCAAAGCGTGGATGTGATGTGACTCTGTTGTTTGGATAAGCTATTATTAGGATTACATCTCTATTGATAATCCTAATCAATAACATAAAATCAAACCACCGGATCAAAACAAACTGTCTTTGATCCGGTAGGACCACTATAAAGGGCAGGTTTAGATGGGATCAGAATGATGACTGAAAATAAAGAAAAAGGTAAACCATCAAATAGAAGGCCAACTTGTGTGTTACTTTCTGTACACAAACATATGCACACACACACACACACACACACAAATAACTGCCCCCCACGCATCAAAAGCTTACCACAGTACAGCGAGTGTGTTGTGCCCTTTCCAGCTCGACTAAGCCTCAGACTGGCGCAAACCAGTTTTTTTTTTCGCTTTTCAACTGGCAGCCAGCAAAAAAAAAAGGAAAAGGTGACCTTGTGAAGATTAAATTTGTTCTCATCTTTCAATCTGTATGAACACAGATGGAGACACTGAAGCACCTGTTTGCTGTGGCCTGTCAACAAGCTCCCAGGCAGGAACTGCAGTCTAGCTAAACTCTAGGGAGAGCTGGGCTCTCCCACACAGACGCAACCTTGTAATAATGTAGATGTCACCTCATGCTAATGGTAAGGCCTTTTTTGGAGGCTTGTAAATGCCTTGCAGTGGCCAACCATCTTCGGACTTGTATGCATTACCATACTGCACCATTGGCATACACACCCGCGTTGGTTTTCTTTCCATTCACATATCCGTCCTCTTTTTGTGTCCCGCTTTGAGGGTGGGAACTAACTAGCTGGTCAATTAAACTATTATTGTTTAAATTACATTATTACATTGTTAGGTAAAGTGTTATAATAGTGTGTCATCTGGGGTCGCCTTATGCAACGAAAAACGAAAAAGTCTAGCGCAACCTCTGATATATATATATATATATATATATATATATATATATATATATATATATATATCAGAGGTTGCGCTAGACTTGTTCGTTGTCCGTCATTTTGACTGACAGGGTCATAAAAATCCCGTCATAATCTATTTTTTCGTGATGGCTGACTGGCATCACGATGGAGAGCCACCATCGTGATGCCACGCCCCCCTCGTCCGACACACACTAATCCTATAGTCTCTTCTATAGTTATTACCTAAAAACTTTGCAGGGATTGCTCTGTAAATAAATTTAAAATATAACTAATGGTCCATATAAAGTGCTGTAAGTTAACTAAGGCTGCCCCCTAATAGTCGGCTTAGTCGAATACGTTTTCATTAGTCGAGCAAAAAGTAAAACATAAAAATAAGAAGGCATGAACATCGCAAACCGAATACATCCGTGGTCGCAATAAGCCCTGATTTAACTCATCGCTGCAGGCATACTGACCAATACACCTGGGCAGGTAGACACCTGGGCAGGTAGACTCCTGGGCAGGTAGACTCCTGGGCAGGTAGACACCTGGGCAGGTAGACTCCTGGGCAGGTAGACTCCTGGGCAGGTAGACACCTGGGCAGGTAGACTCCTGGGCAGGTATACACCGCTAGACACACGGGACTCATACCGGTGATCGCGGCTTTAGTTCCCCATGTCTGATCGCTGTAATTCGGAGCGTGATTATCGGTTGAATATCTAATATCTTTCTAACTTTAAAAAACACTTTAGTATTTTTTAAAACGATAGTCGCACATCCCTCGTAACTACGCCGTGAAGGTGAACCCTCCCAGACTCCGCTATTAACATGAACCGCTCCGCCGGAGGAGCCGCACATCCACACGCACCGGACACCAGAATACAAACATACAAACAAACATGTTTTACATTTGATTGCTTTTAAATAAAGTTATGTGCAGTTATACAGTAAATACGATTATTAAAAGTGTTGGTCCATGCCGCCTATTAACTGCCAATTTAAGGGCCATCGCCCAACCCTAGCTTCTAGGTTCCTTGCGTGCCCGCTTGCGCGTAATCAAATGTTTCAAGTGGGTTTGTTGTTTCTTTCTTCTTTTCTTCTTCTACAAGAGACAATTAATATGCTAATCGCCACCAAGTGGTCAGGGTGTGAAATGCAATCTGTCAAAATGACGGCCCTCAGATTTTTCCGTCACCGTTTTAAAAAAACGGTCAATGACGGTTAACGCGACCCCTGACAAACACTGCTTGAATATATATATACATATACATATACATATACATATACATATATATATATATATATATGTATATATATATATATATATATATATATATATATATATATATATATATATATATATATATATATATATATATATATATATATATATATATATATATTCAATGTTTGTTTCTCTTGCTGAGGCATACAATATGAAGACTTAACAGGCCAATGTATGCAGTCTCAATACACCAAAATAGACACTGCTTTTAGTTCGTAAGAATAGGACCAAACATAATTTCTCAAAAGGTGTGTTTCAAGCACTTTTAAAACCAATTCAGACAAAGAAAAATACAAATAACCCCCCCCATCCACTCCCTTCCCCCATCCGCCTCCAGTGACCTGCTATCCAGCAGCCACACGCTGACCTGCAATGCATTCACGGTACACTGACACAGTTATGTAAAAAGCGCCCGTATTGTTTAAATAGCACGGCGAAATAAATGTTATAATGGCTATGTTGGGCACACGTCACAACACCACACACCCTTTCATTTTTCTGAGAAAACACCAGCTTCTCAAATAGTTTAAAAACATTAAAAAATGCCATAAGTAGAGCAAACCAAAAAAATGTGCGCGCATGCGTACACATCAGACCCGGTTACGTAACGTTTACAACGCTATTATTCTGTAAAAAAAAAAAAAAAAAAAAAAGTACAAAAAATACAAATAAAAAAGTCAAACAAAAACACAAACCTGCGCAGTTAAAGTGGGACCTGGTTCTCCGCGGTGCTGAGTGTTGATAATGGCATTAAGGGTTATATTATCGAGTTGAAGTGGTTGGTATTCCGCACACTACGCCTCTCTCCCAGTTCACTGTTGGCCTAGTAGCGGATCCTCGCGCTCGGAGAGCGACCTGAATCTAGACTCCTCCCACGGCCGTCGCTCATTGGCTGGGAGCTACGGGTTTCCATGGGGACGTTGACGCAACGACAGCCACGGGAGGTGATTGGCTCAGACCGCTGCCCGACGCTTTACATAAAACCGTTATACTATGCACGTGGACCTCCATGTTGCATGTTTTTCGCTTGCTTGTTGAGTGCATTGAGTGTGAATTTGGCCATTGAATGAAGTAAAACCACTAGCAGCGACTCACCAACTATTACAATAACACAGTATACAGCATAAACAAGACTTGGTGGTTACATATGCAACATAAATAGGACGATATATTACCAGATCTACCTATTACGTGATATTGACATTGTCAGCGACACGCTTGCCAATCCTTTACCCAGACCTGGCCTGGTTTTATAACGATGCTGCAACCGAAGCCCACACCCAGTGGTAACAGATGAAGATAAGATGGGCTCATGAGAAAACAGCTTGTTAGGAGTTGTGTCTGGTATATCAATATGAACTTGGTATTATGCTTTATTATATGTGTGTGTTGCTAGCTGTTCACTTCACTGTGTACCAATTCTTATACCTTATTCTATGTGCGAGGGCAGAGCGACCACCTTATCTGTTGCTTGAGACGCCTGTACGGTTTCTACAGCCCACGGTTTTATGTCTCTTCGCCCACACAGTAAATGTGAACTATTGTATACACTTGTACCTCAGGCCTTGTACCTGCTTCACCCATTACTCAGCGACATTGTTCTGCTTCTTCAAATACTCTGGTTCTGGACCGGGCCTTGACGGGCCGCATACCACTTGTTGATACTGTATAAATATGTGTCAACGACCTGAATAAACCAGAAGCTTTGTGATCTCACACAGTACCCACTGTCTCGGCCCACGGTACCCACTGTCTCGCCTCACGGTACCCACTGTCTCGCCTCACGGTACCCACTGTCTCGGCTCACTTTGTTTCCCGGACGTCCGTCAGCCCGCAGGTTTGGAGGAAAGATGGATGACTCCATCCCAATAGACAACACAGAAGACGACAACAACACACAACAATTGGTGTCAGAAGTGGGATACCGGACTGAGGTAAGCCATTATTCCCTCTACTGAGGTCAGCCATTATTCCCTCTACTTCAGAGGAGACTGTCTTCACCAGAGGAGAGGCTGCTGATGTAACGGTAGTAAACAACAGGGCGGTCCTTGTGGTCGCCATCATACGGACTACTGGTCACTAACACTACGGGCGGCCACGACGGCAGGTGAGTAGCTTTTATTTCGTCTGCTATTTTTGAAGACTGTTGTATCGTTGGGGTGGCGAAATAAAAATGTAACGTTATTGGTGAACTCGGGAAAACGAGATACAGTTATTGTTATTAATGGTCGCGCCACGATGGGTGGTCGCACCAAATGATTAAGTCAGCTTGTATTTCTTAAAAATCAATAGAACAGGAGGCAATAATTTGCATGGAATATATTTAAAACAGATTTTATTAATTTGAATATTGAAGACAAACATCTTTAACCCTTTTCATTTCATTTCATTTTTGCTAACACATAAACGTTCACATGTCATTGTCATTCTTTTAAAACACTGTGTTGAAGTGAACACATGTAAAATATTCATGTATATTTTTGTAAACATTTAAAAAATCAGTAAGGAACAAGATGAATTCAGACACATTAAACTTGAAGACATTAAACTGTTCATACCATCATCCTCATTCTGATATGAATGGAGATGTGGTTTAGGTTTTTCCTCAGGAACTTTCAAACAATTACAGAGTTCACACGCTGCCTGTGGCGCACAGTCTTCTCTTTGCTTGAGAGCGGCATATGAAATAGATTAAAACTTAAAAAATGAGGACATAATGTCAAAATGCAGAGATGTATAAAGTAGCCTACTGGAGACCAAGACTTGAGTAGAAGTACAAGTAGGCTACTATATCAAAAAAGTGACTTGAGTAGAAGTAGAAGTGTTCTTTAAAAAACATAGGCCTACTTAAGTGGAAGTAGGCCTCAAAATGTTTTGTACTTAAGTATTGCAAGTAGAAGTATTTTAAAATGTACTACTCAAGTACTGAAAGTAAAAGTACAAGTACAAGTGTTGTGTTATGTGTAGGCTATATTAACAGGGATACAAACACATATGCTCAAAATAGAGAGAGCTAGTTGAAGCGCGTATTCTGATTAATTCTGAGTGTATTCTGATCATTAATTAGTAAGTCATTTAATATTTTGAATGGGTAAAACATTTGATTTTTTTTTTCATTAGGTGTGTTAGTTCAGCTGTCATCGCTAATACTAGAATTGTAGGCCTGTCTCATTTTGTGTAGCCTAGTTTAACTTATTATTTGGTAGATTTGTCTTATTAATATGTAATTAATAGCACCTTAATATTTGCTGAAAGCCTTTCATGATTGTTGAAATAATAAGTGTAAGTTCAGATATTAACACAGTGTATGAGCCTATTAAAATGACGCCTGTCTCTTTAAGACACGTCTTCCAGGGCTCTGGTAGCGAACAATTAAGCAGGTGATCAAAGGTAATCAAAGCAACTTCGCATAAGAGTCTCAGGGCTTCGTGAACAAGTACAGACCTGTGTTAGTGTTAGACACTTAATATAGGCTAGGTCTGCTTGAATGGCTTTCTTAATGTTCTTCTTTGTTGTTTGTTTTAAAATAAACACACTGACGAACACGCACCAGCCATGGCTTGCTTGTTACTATTTGACAATTCAATGTTTATGAAAAGGGAACGCGTATCCTCCCATCGCGCCCAGGCTAATAGAGCGTAACAGTGACCGCCCCTTTTTAACAGCTCCGGTGCCGGAAGTAAATTTCCCATGCATTTATCTCGTCCACTTTTCGTATAATCCTTATAAAAAGAGTATTAAGCCTTTAACCAAGCCGATCGTTCGTTATGGTAGTCGTGACCATATTATGTTTGATTCGGGCATAAAAAGAATTTGGAAAACGGAAGACAAGCCAAAGGTACTTTATTTTGTTGACCGAGTGAGGAACTACTCATCCCGAATCAAACATAATATGGTCACGACTACCATAACGAACGATTGGCTTGGTTCAAGTCTTAATACTCTTTTTATAAGGATTATACGAAAAGTGGACGAGATAAATGCATGGGAAATTTACTTCCGGCACCGGAGCTGTTAAAAAGGGGCGGTCACTGTTACGCTCTATAGTGGAGTTGATATGCCTATGCTTTCCCTTTGCAGAACGAGCTGTCTCTACTGTTTAATTTGTCTTCTAGGCAACATGCAGTAAGCCTATGATTTCAGACAGTGAAACATCTGCCAGAAAGCATTATGAGATGAGATGTTCGTTCGCATTTTTTCAATAAGACAGCTGTGCGTGCGTGAATTCGAGTTTGTGCGCTACGAGGAGCGCAATTGGGTTTTAAATGTGGATGCGGAGACACCCAGGAAGAAGTTACGGACGCAAGCATTATGTGATTAACTCTCATTTAATAGGCCTACTATATTCTACAATTGTTAAAAGCGTGGACGTCACGTCAGTATAACCAGATTTATTTTGTGATGGGTCCCGACGGACGTTTTGTGAGTAGCGAGTAACGATTCAGCACTTGAAAAATGTATCGGAGTAAAAGTATTAAACTCATCAAAAATATGTAGTGAAGTAAAAGTGGAAGTAGGAGAAAAAAATAATACTCAAGTAAAGTACAGATACCGCATTTTAGTACTTAAGTACAGTAGTGAAGTAGTTCTACTTCGTTACTATACATCTCTGTCAAAATGACATGCTTCAAATACTTTTTCTTTCAATTTTATCTACAAGGATTTAACGCATTGTCACTGAAATTCATGAAAAAATGAAGAAAAAGCGCAATTTTATCTTTTAAATAATATAACAATTTACTGCCTTTGTCATATAGGCCTATAAACAATCAACATGATATTAAAACACAAAAACGTCCTTTAAAATATGTTTACAACTCATGGAAACCTAGCTGCCATAGTCGCACCACATGACATTTGGTCGCACCACATGATATTTTCAAATTCAATAAAAATTTACAGGCATAGCATTGGACACCTAGACAAAACTAGCTATTTTCCCGCGATAGGTCACAATGACATTTATGATCAAATTATGAATTTGTGAAAGTAAATCAATATTTATCATCTTTTTGAGGTCATACCACATGACATCCAGATTTGGAAACTATCTACCAGCCATTTAAAAAGCAGTATTTTTAAAAAGATGAGAGAGAGTTACAAACCTGCTAACTGCTTCTGTAGGTCCTTTGCAAAGTTGTATGAGATAGAACTTCCTGTCTTGGGGTAGCTTTCAAAATAAAAGCTCCAAAATGGTCGTTTCTTCATGGTCACACCACATGATATTTCATAAAATGGACATACTTGGACAAAGTATACTCGCGTAATAAGAGGGAAATATCATAACAAGATCACTGTAATTTCAAATGAGGTTACAAAACACTTTGGAATTTATGCCAGATAGGGCAGAACATAAATTTGAATAGATTTAGATTAATCTTAAATAAATGTCCAAAACTGGATTCATGACTGGACGGTCGCACCACATGATATTTGTACACTTTCAGTAGCAAAACAAATTAAATGCCTAATGATTTTTGAAAAAATGAATGTGGTTACACATAGAGGAGAGGAACTTAATATGTATGGTATATTTTAGTTTTATAGAATATATTTTTAACAAGAAAAAATGCAGTTGGACAGTATATTTAGCCGTCACGTCATTGACCCATGTTCACATTTCTGTTGAGCACAGAAGGCATGTATGCCGTTGGTTTACAGGCACACACAAAGTAGTGCGAGCAAAAAGTTGTACTTTTGAGACAGAATTACCCCCAAAATATATGAATCAACACCCTTATATTTTTATTGATTCGTAAGTGGCCATGGTATAAACGGGATTCTCCACTCCGAGGTGTGCATGTATCGAAAAATAATCAACTTCGCAGATAATCCCTTATTACTTAATACAGCTTTAGTTGTCTTCCTCAAATCTGGAGACACAAGACACAACTAAATGTAGACAACCATGTCAACGAAAGTTCAGTTTAAAAAAATATAACAAAATATCTTGAGCTTTCAGTGAAATGGTTATATTTTAATAGGATTCAATTAGCGTAGAGTGAGCGTCAAAGATACCTGATATAGGTCTATGAGGGCATGAAACCCCAAGCAGAAACCCCACAACCTAACGTTTGAATAACATTAACTTTGACATTGATTCAAGAAGACTACTCTTGCAGCATATTTCTGTCTTTCGACCTTGAGTAACTACAGTAATGTCAGCTAGTAGCAAAACATCATGGAAACCCCAGAAACTGGTTGTGATGGCTGCTGTTCTTTGTTGGGTTTAGTATTCACTGTGGTGTTCACTGTTCTCCAAACTCTATTTGAAAGTACGTTTGAGAAAATTGAGACAGGCAATATAAGACATACTCAAACATACTCAAACGTATCTACTTACATTTCCTAAGATTATGCTCCAAACAGATCTAGATATGTTTGTTATCTTATTGTGATGAACTTGATGAGGTTTATCCTTACTTTTACTACCATGATTATTCAAAAGATTCTGATCAACCTGCTCTCAGTTCATTTCTGCTTTTGTTTCTGTGTAGCATTCAAGCTAATATGTTAGTGATGGTAATATAATTGTGACATGACAATTAGTTTATTTGTATTTTTTTTTAAAGATTGTCTTTGAGGACTACTCACCTGTAGAGATGTTTGATGCTGTGTTCATCTGCAACCATAATGTTGGACTGCTGTACCAGACAGCACACGTCAGCTGAACATTGCTGCTGTACCTCCAGTCATAAGTTGCACTGAGACACAAACCAAGAACTATGGTAAGTAGGGATGTACCATAAATATTGGTCCTCCAAATGTTCCTAGTTCCTGGGGAAAGTTCCTACGGTGGAAACGCGGCTTATGTGAGCACTACACAATGGTATCAACCAAGCTAAAGCTGTAAGGTCATATTTAATGTTGTCATTTTGTAGCCCATTATTCAACATTGTTATATTTCAGTGTCAAATTATTATTTAAATCCTAATATTGAAATTTAATTCTGCACAGGAGCACACTTTACATAGCCGTGCAGGAGGATCTGCTAGATCCTGATGTCCTTAAGGTTGCAGAGGTTTACGAGGACTTCCCAGTGGACATTGGACCACTCATCACCACCGTGGCAATCAGTGCAGACGTTCCACTGGTTGGCTCAGCTTTTGGTAAAGTCCAGAAAGGCAGTCCCATCTCCAACCAGCATCCATTGCCAGTGAGCTGGATTGTGATACTCCGCCGAGAGGCCCCTCCACCCCCACCTCTCCCGCTAGATAAAGGCTAGAGCCTATCAGCTGCCAGTTTGTGTGCAGTCTCCAACAGCAGCTACATCTACAATTGCTGGAAACTACTTTGGATATGGCCAGGATAAAAGAGGTTGCTACAAGGTAGCAGAGCGACTGTGACAAGTATCACATCTTCCCGCTTCAGGGACATTTGCCATGTCCGCAGTCAGAGTTCAGCAGAACATCTTGCAGAGAGAATTTGAAAGGGAGGGCCTCAAACGGCGGTTTGAGGCCTGGCATTGGAGCCTGTTGCCGTTCAGGAGTATTGTCAAGTAAAAAATTACTGGCCTAGTGCGTGGGTTTATCATACACCCAGATGCCCTCTGGTTAGTGTCATCTCCCGATGGTCGTGTGTTTGACCCCACTGAGAGTCCACCCTTTTGGTGTGGAGACCAAGTGCCCAAATGCAAAGAGCTATGTTGAATGTAGCTATCTGAAAATGTAGAGTGACACTATGAAATTAAAATGGCAGCACATATACTACTGGCAGGTTCAAGGCCAGCTCTTAATTATAGGTATGGCGTGGTGTGACTTTGTGGTGTTTGCTGAATTGGAAAGGTAATTCAGAGAATATATAAAGACAGTGAAGTCGCTACAATCATTAGGGAGAAGAGAGATTAATAAGTTTTTATTTTTACATACAGTTTAGTTTACCAGTAAATTTGAAGTCAGCATTGTTAGGTAATGAATTAGCTCAAACTGTAAAGCACTTTAATGTTAAATGTTTTGTTAAATTATTGTGATTGTTTTACATAAAACTCAAGACATCTGTAAAATAAAATAATCGTATTTATTCAAGGAATTTCAGTCTGCATTTATTTCAGTCTGCTGAAAACAGGTCTTACAAATGATGACTTGCAATTAATGAATGTCTTGCACACCAAGTGCAACAAAAAACGGGTGCTGATTATTTATACAGAGAAGGCACAACCTTCTCTGTATAAACTGTTGACATATGACAAATAGTTATAGTCCCCCAGCTGTCACAACAAAATCACCTGACTGAAAATGCCCACTACATACACCCACAAGTGTTTTTATTAGGAATGAAGTTGTCCATTTGGATCTTAAGAAGCCACTGAGCCCATACCTCCGGATGGACTGGAAAAGAATGAAAGCTAATAACTGTGTTATTCCTCGAGGAATTGGCACACACAGTAATGTAGCAACGACTTCCTCTCTTGCTGTTGGTATGTAGATTGTCTCTCTTTAATCTTAAAAACACTCCAAGGGTTAATCCAAATCTCAAGTCACCTCCTCACAACAGCAAACGTCAGGTACGACCGGAAATAATAATGCTAACACTCAGACACCGGAAGACAAGTGGCATCATCTTATGCACTGTGTGAATTATCACAGTGCACAGCAGCGACTTAGACAGCACTACCAGGGATAAAGATGTTCACCCAGAGGGCCCAAACCCTGGGACATTGGGCCAACAAGTGCAGATCATGGGTAACGTACAGGCAGACTCGGAGACAGCGATGAGGGTTTGACCATCTGCCACAAGGAGTTGACAATCAGTTTCAGGGGGATAACCATCAGCAGGCACCCCAGCCACGTCACTCCATGACTTGGAATCAGCCATGGGGGCGGCCTCATCAATAATAGGGATGCCCGCAGAGTGGAGTCCGACGGCAGATGGTAAACCCATATTACATAAAATTTTGGTTTCGGATTTTCAATTTCAATTTCCCTTTCTACTAGATTGGCTGTAGTTAAGGTTAAAAGGCATAGCACCTCAGAAGAGATACAGCAACTTACAACGACTTAGCTGATATGGCAGATGGATGGGCGGCGCAAGAGGGCTCTACATCACCACATTGCTCTGTAGCTCCTGTTCATTAAATGTATATGTTTTCAGATAATTATAGTTTCACAGGCCACACCAGCTGATATGGAATATTGGCAGAACTGTTTCTAGCTGTTTGGGGGCCCTATGCGAGATACTATTTGGGGTGCGCGCGATCGTAACCCACCCCGGACCTACGACCGACCGACGGGGGGGGGGGGGGGTGCGCGCGATCGTAACCCACCCCGGACCTATGACCAGGACCTACGACCGACGGGGGGGGGGGGGGGGCCTATGCACCCGCATAGTCCGCATATAGCAAGAAACGGCTCTGGATATTGGCATAGAAATGCATTACTATCCCAGTAAGCATTACCAGCTAGCAAATGATGGACAAGCATGTCTCATGTTGGCCAAAAGGGGGTCGTAAGAGACATATTGGCAAGATGTTTGTATTCTTGAATACAAAGGGTAACACTTGATAATAACAAAATGCTTTGGAGCATTTACAGCATATTAGTTAATAGTGAATTCATCATTAGTAAAACATGAATAATACATTATTAAATCATTACTAACACTATGTTAAGCATTTATATATACTGTTATAAATTATTGATTTTGTATTACAGTTTTTCTCAATTGCTAAAACACTAAACCCTATTGTCTGAACCAAATGCTCAGTTGCCTGAACCCACTGATTTGAATCAATCACTCTTTTGGCAAAACCATAAGCACTTTTCACCTGTTTAGACACACCTTGTCAACACATTTTCTTTGTGATGCACCTGTGCTGCATAATGGTGAGCACAAGTGACAAAAGTCAAACACAATTAAAGCACAAGTGTCACCACTTGAACACAACAACTCAAAATTGATCACACTTGTGGCTAATGATGTGAGGGAACATATAAGCCAGTTCAGAGAGCACTGGTTTGTGAGGCCCTACAATGGATAGAAATCTGAGAGGAAGAGTTTGTGTGAGAGGAGGTCGAGGTGGTCAGCGAAGACAAAGAACAGTAATATCTGATGAAATCAGAGCTACTGTGATTGACCATGTTCTTGTCCATGGTATGAGCATGAGAGAGGCCGGACAAAGGGTACAACCAAACATCAGTAGATTCACTGTGTCCACCATAATCCGAAGATTTAAAATCTTCAAAATCTCCTGCAAGCCATGGAACTTACCTGTGGTCAGGCCCGGTTCCAGAACAGAATGCCTTGGGGTGCATCTGAGATTACAGGGGGTGCACCAGTAGGCTACTATAGAAGTGGTGGGGACCAGTGCGCGATTGTCGACAATTGAGGGTGCAAACAATTTTTTGGGGGGTGCAATGCATGCTTATGCACCCCCGTAGAACCGGGCCTGCCTGTGGTGACATAGGTGTGGAGGCATGCCAAGCCGATACGGCATGCCAGGGGTTTGTTCCCCCATTGCCTGGCCAGACAAAATGTGGCCTGTGACGTGGATGAAGTGCTGTGGCCTGACCCAGTACGGATCATGATGCTGTGGCTGAGTAATGCACTTACTGTATTTGTATATTTTTGTACTTTATTTTTACATGGGCTTACTGTACACAAGTGGCAAATGCACAAGATTTCTGTTTTTTGTCTTTTTGTACAAGTGCTAAATGCACAGGTTTTTTGTTTTGCAACATGTATTTAGCCTACATTGAACAATAAACATTTATTTCTCCAGCTTCATGTCCTGAGCATTGTGTTTTCTATTTTTCTATGTAGTGTTTAGTGACTGCTCAGTAGTGTTTTTAATTTTGATTGACTCGGGGCACGATTTGACAACATAGTTCAGTTTTGAGCACAGATTGAACTGTTTTGAGGTGAAAGTTTGGTTTTGCAAGAAGAGTCTGAGGTTTTGTGAATGTAGCTTGAAAATTGGGTTTTGTGTTCACAGTTTAGAGAAAAGGAGAGCAGCTTTCAAGAAATGTGTCTTAGCAATCGAGAAAAACTGTAATAGTGTGGTGTATTGCAATTTGGTTATTGTCATTGTCCTGTGGGGGGCGCTGTGATAACATGCTTTGATGGTGCTGGAGATGTGAAGAAAGAGCCCTCACCAAAACAAAGGCTTTGCATCGAAATCAGCTGTTCACAAAGAAACCCAGACAGAAACAACAATCTCCCAGAACCTTTTTTGCAACACAGTACAGAAACATGGCCTATAAGGTCAAAAACATCATAACAGAGAACTGGGATATTTTACGGATTGATGACACCCTTTCCACACTTTTTTCAGAGCCTCCAATGGTTTCCTTTCGAAGGGCGCCAACCCTGAAAGATGCCTTGGTCAGAAGCCACCTGCCTGCCAACAAACCTGTTTTCCAATTCCCCAAACCAACAGGTACCTACAGGTGTGGTGTCTGTAACCATTGCGACAATATCTGGAGGGACAACAAGTTTATGGATGTACACACACAGAGAAGTTTCCAAGTCCGTAGCTTTGCCAACTGCAACACCACTTTTGTGGTTTATAGGTTAGAATGTGAATGTGGTTGCTTTTATGTAGGCCGTACCAAACGCAAGCTCCGACAAAGACATCAGGACCCAGAACCCCAACTATCCAATGGCCCAGCATTACAAGACTGCTGGTCACACTAACCAGGTCAAGGCCATGGTCATTGAAGTAGTCCCAAAAAACATCAGGGGGGGAGATAGACTGAAGCACCTCTTACAGAGGGAAACTTTTTGGATACATACACTTAAAGCCACCACACACCCGGGCCTCAATGAGGAAATCGACTTTTCACCATTCTTGTGATCAACATTAACAATATGGATATATGTATTTTTACTAAAAATGTGACCGATTTGCATAATGCTATGTGGGATTTTGTGTGTATGGGACTAAGTGGGTTCCTGTGTTTAGGGGTAGTCTCCACCTTGACTTGTTTGTTATTTTCCAATAATATTGTATTTTGTATTTCAATGTATTTCAATGTGTTCTGTCATGTGACAGATCACATGACACTGATAGACTGATTTTTAAAAAGAACACCTGCAGGTGTGATTATTGATTGCCCTGAGGAAGACTCAGTAGAGTCGAAACGCGTAGGCGCTAGCCTAAATCCAATGGAATAAAGGATTTTTAATTTTTTCACTCAATCGGTGTGCCTCGGACCTCTGACTGCCTTCTAAAAAACTTTCACCAAGAAATCTTACACATATGACAGTCGTAGTTTGTTTAAATATCATCCTGTCCATTTCCGAAGAGCACCTGATTTTTCTTTACTAAGCGACCCAACGCAGCACTCTCCCTCTCTCTTTCTTCAGTAATAAAGTAACGTGTCACGTTCGAAACGCAGTTGAGTGACTCACGCATATTTTATATCAGAGCACGACATGGTGTCAGAAGTGCTGTGATTTCGAACACATTAAAAGTGCTGTGCATCTGAGCAGAAGACGGTGAGGGGAAAAGACAAGGTTAGGAGCGAAGTTAAATGAGTGGCTGCGACGACGACGAGCCAGTGCGTGAAGACGGAGCTAGCAGAAGAATGGCTACTTCCAGCGCAACACTTAGCATCCAGCCGCGTGAACCGTTTGATTTCTCAAAGCCACATGAATGGACAAAGTGGATAAGGAGATTTGAAAGATTCCGCCAGGCCAGCAACTTAACAACAAGCTCGGATGAAAACCAGATGAATACGTTAATGTATTGTATGGGAGATGAAGCTGATGACATTTTGAGAGGCTTGAAACTCAGCGAGACAGACCAGCTCATACATGCCAAAGTAAGAGATGGCTTTCAGAAATTCTTTATTGTGAAAACGAACATTGTCTACGAGTGTGCAAGATTTAATATGCAGAAGGAAGAAGCAAATTAAGCTGTTGATGCGTTTGTGACTGCCCTGTATGAACTAGCAGAGCTATTTGGACTATGGGACTTTGCATGACGAGCTTATAAGAGACAGACTAGTTGTCAGATTGGCAAATTTACGGCTCTCTGAACGTATGCAAATGGAAAGAGACTTAATCCTGGAGAAAGCCATTGATATGGCTAGACAATCAGAAGAAGTAAAAAAGCAACAAACCACACTAAGGAATGATGCTAGCGTAAAGCAGACTGATGCTAGCTCTGTGGAGAGACTATGGCAAAGCAGGCAGCAACATGATAAAAGCAGTCAAAGCAAAACCACAAAAGGCTCCAACTGTTATAAATGTGGTGGTTCACCTCATGCCAACCACGAATGCCCTGCAAATGACGCAGAGTGCCATTCTTGTGGTAAGATGGGACACTACCAGCGTGTGTGTCGCACAGTCAGAGCTGTGGATGGTATAGAGGAGGAAGAGAAATGTTTCTTTCTTGGCGCTGTGACCAATGACTGCGATGCATGGACTGTTAAGATAGACATACAGGACAAAACAATCACCTTTAAACTTGACACTGAAGCGGATGTCACAGTCGTCTCGCAGTCTGATTTTGAAAACATCTTCTCTAATGCCAAGCAACCCGTCCTCCAAAAGCCGAAGAAGCCCTTGTTAGGTCCGGGACAGATTCTGTTGGATGTTGCTGGGTTCACCAGATTGCATTTGAAAATAGGAGATAAGCAAGCCCTCGAGAATGTTTGTGGTCAAAAATTTAAGTAAGCCATTGCTTGGGTTAGTATAGACAGCTAGTATAGACATGGAGACACTCAAATCCGGTTACCCCAAGCTGTGCAGTGGCCTTGGCATGGTCTAAGTATACCACGTTCATCACACACTTTGGCCGGTTCCACTTTAACTGCCTTCCATTTGGCATTGCGTCAGCCCCAGAACATTTTCAGTGCAGGATGGCTGAGGTCATTGAAGGGTTGGAAGGTGTGATTTGCCACATAGATGACCTTTTGGTGTGGGGGACAGACCAGGAGCAGCATGACATCAGACTCCATGCTGTGCTACAAAGATAGGAAAAAGCAGGCATTACCCCTGAATGTAGGCAAGTGCAAACTCTCTAAGGCATAGAGTGGTCTTTTTAGGCCATATCATCACAATTGAGGGCATCCACCCTGACCTGAGGAAAACCGAGGCCATCACAGAGATGAAGGTGCCCACAAATGTGACAGAGTTAAGGAGTTTTCTTGGGATGGTAAATCAGTTGGGAAGATTCATTCCCCAGCTAGCAGACAAGGATAAACCACTGCGTGACATCTTGTCAAAGAAGAACTCCTGGGTTTGGGACGTGGACCAGGAAACGGCATTTAAAGAGCTGAAGAAAGCTCTGTCTTCACCTCCAGTGTTGGCCATGTACGACCCAAACAGAGAAACCAAACTGTCAGCCGATGCGTCGTCATATGGCTTGGGAGGCGTTCTTCTTCAGAAATGAGGGGGAAGACTGGAAGCCTGTGGCATACGCATCACGGACACTTACACAGACAGAACAGGCTTATGCACAGGTGGAGAAAGATGCTCTGGGTAGGGTAACCATTCGTCCGGCTTTAGGCCGGACTGTCCGGTTTTTCAATGCCCTGTCCGGCGTCCGGCGCAGCATCAAGCCAGACGCGTATTTGTCCTCCTTTTTGAGAAACTAGGTGTGAAGAGCGGAGTTATAGACTCTCTGCTGGGACGCAGCACAATGTCCAATGCAGTCACATATCTGGTTTAACTAGGGTGACCATGTCCTCTTTTTGAGACCTAAAAAAATGTCTGGGCGGATTTTCGAAATCGTCCAGGATTTTGTTTTCAAACATGCAACATCGGAATTTCCATTGCGTTAGTCCCCCGCCCACTCAGTTCTGTTGGCTTTGCTTTGAGTGGCAGTGAGTAGGGGGAGTTACCTGCATACAGTCTGACTGTAGAGCTGCCGTCATTGGTCGATAGCCTTTTCTGTGAGCTTTTAATTGGTCAGTCTGCACCTCAGTGGCGCGAGCAGCTTCCTTGTTTATCAAAGAGAGCGCAGGTACCGGCGGCGTCTCTGCAGCTATGCCGAAACGTAAATGCAAGTTCACGGATGAACTGAAAAAGAAATATCCATGCTTTCGACTTGGTCGCGATCCACACAAAGCTTTTTATTATTTTTTTAGGTTATTGTTTTATAGGGACACACATTGAAAATGTTTACTTTAGGCCTGTGTTTTCTGTGCGTTTGCACTTTGAGGCAGTGTTGTTTCTATTGTGTTAGTGTTGTTAAGGGCCTAATAAAGCTCATTTTCATATCTAGTCCCCATGACTGTGGACACATTTGTATGTGAACATCTGATACACTACTACCCCTACTACTTGACATGCTGTGCCGTCTCATCCCTTGCAGCTGGACACTGTACTGCCAGACAGCATCAGTTTTTCTCAGAAGGAAAAGGAGAAGGGGATTTCAGATGCTGAAAATTACAACAGGCGTCACTGTGCTAGAGCTCTCTCAAACCTATCACCAGGTGATGAGGTATGGGTGACCAATGCAAAAATGCCAGTGACTGTGCTCGGGAATCACTCAACTCCCAGGTCTTACCTGGTCGATCTACCTCAGGGGGTGGTTAGACAAAACCGCCAGCACCTGATACCTCTACAAACATCAGCACAGGATGAAGGGTCCCCACTGCAGCAGAAAACACCTGAGCCGCCTGCTGAGCAGCTACCTTTGTCACCTGCTGTGGCACCACAGGCCTCACCAGCAGGGACTCCCTCTCTCAGAACCAGATCTGGGAGGACCATCGTTAAGCCCACTAGGATGGATTTGTGAACTGGGGAAATGTTAAACAGGTTAAAAGAGAAATTGGGTTTAGTTACAGGATGTTATGTATGATGTTATGTATTAGGTAATGTTAATTCTGTTCTTTCATACAGGTTCTGACAGGAACAGACCTTCCATCCACTAGGGCAGAATAATCCCCAAGGTCTGCTGAGACAGAGGCAGTCTACCCTCTGTTCTCTAGGAAAGGGAGATGTGGTGTATTGCAATTTGGTTATTGTCATTGTCCTGTGGGGGGCGCTGTGATACCATGATTTGATGGTGCTGGAGATGTGGAGAAAGAGAGTAAAGTAACGTGTCATGTTTGAAACGCATCCGAGTGACTCACGCATATTTTATATCAGAACACGACAAATAGGGCCATTTTTAAGGTGTACTGCATTGTCATACTTTATAGACGACTTGTAAACACTTACTAAATATGCAACAAATGCTTACTAAAGCTAGTTGTAAAGCATTTACTAATTGTTAGTTAAGACCTTTGCGTGACCTAATCTAAAGTGAGAACTCTCTATGCCTTATTAAACATTTCTAAGTTATCTGTAAAGGGTGAAGCGTTTAGTTATTATAAAGTGTTACCATACAAAGAACTGTAAAATTGATTCTGAGCTCTCGTTTGAGATGTGCGAGAACAAATGTAAGAAAACCAGGGACGTCTTATGATGCTACTCATTTCAGTCACTACAAATAGATGTAGGGAATATTGCACTACGGTCTTGTATGCTGTTGCACGTAGCGGAACAGGAAGTTGACAACTCTGTTTCAATGTAAACACACCGGCACTTTCAGCCGCTCAAGACATGTTTGATTATTGTCATTTCACTGCATTCATTAAAGTAAGTGAACAAATGGAATGTTGTTCTTATTTATAATCAAACACCTGGATGAAGCCAAGCAGAGGTTTCCAGCGTCGGAAAAGAGCGCGGATAAATACGCGAATGGACCACGAGTATATTGACAAATAACGTCGCCCGGGAACCTGAATACGAGCGTGTCGTCAAAAAAAATAAAAAAATAAAAATAGGACATTAATACCAAGGATGAGTGTGCATTGCCCTATCGAGGATTGTAACTATGTAGCCACGCATGCAGAGGCAGCAGTGGTGGTGGCCATGCTGAACATACACGCCACCACACACGCTGCAGTCCCCAGGGAGCCGCGTGCAAATGCTAAAATGGAGAAGCTCAGGCGCCCCTCCATAGCATTGGCCGGGATGGCTGAGACCTGGTCATACTTCCTCACCCGCTGGGGTGAGTACAAGAGGGGTACTAAACTCGTTGGCTACGACGTCGTCACACAACTGCTAGAGTGCTGCGAGGAGGATCTGAGAAAAGACCTCACCTGCACAGCGGGCAGGAGCTTAGTGGACAATGATGAAAAGGATGTCCTCGCCGCCATGAGAGCACTCGCCGTCCGTGCGGAGAACACCATGGTAGCTCGGGTGGCCCTATCTAACACGCGACAGGGACATGAGGAGCCCATCCGATCGTTTCACGCTCGCTTGAAGGGGCAGGCAGACACATGTAAATATGAGATGACATGCACTAATGTGGGGTGTGGCCAAGTCAATGAATTCACGGAGGAGATACTGCGCGACGTGATTGCCCGCGGCATAGCGGACCAAGAAATACAGCTCAATCTGCTTGGCAAAAAGAATCAGGTTATGCCGTTGAAGGACATGGTAGAGTATATCGAAGCCAAGGAGTCTGGAAAGTGCTCAGCATCGCGCCTACTTGGCCCTCAGAGCACGGACGCAATCAGTAGCTCGTATCGACGGGGGAAAACAGCAGGATGTCCGCACCAGAGGGGGCGCCAGGCCGGAGAAGCCAAAGACCAAGCCTGAGGGGACATGCATCTACTGCGGCGAGGCAGGCCACGGCAAAACGCCTCAGTGGCACACCAGACGCGCCGAGTGCCCCTGGATACGGCAAGACGTGCCGGAAGTGCGGCCGTGAAAATCACCTCGACAAGGCCTGCCTGGGTGGCCGTTCACCTAGGCCCCCACCCGAGGAGACTGGTGGGGTGTGCGACGAACAGCAGACGGCCGCCTTCGTCGAGCTATGCACGCTCACCGTGACCAGTGCGAGCGACAAGCTACGCACGCTTCCCCTCATTCACCACCTATACGACGACATGTGTGACAAGTGGACGAAGCGCCCGTCCGACTCACAGCCATACATCTACCTCACCCTCACCATCGAGCGTGATGATTACAAAGCATTAGGCCTTAACCTTCAGAAACGCACCTGCGCTGTGACCCTGCCTGCCATGGCTGACACAGGGGTGCCAGAGCTGCCTGATTGGTGTCAGGGTCGCCCAACAGATGGGCCTGAGTACAGAGGACCTTATTCCGGTATCCATGACCATGAAGGCCACGAACGATGAGGGAATACGGATTCTCGGGGCCGCAGTCGTCAGGTTCGCTGGTAACAGCAACGACGCCCGAAGGTTGGAGACGCGCCAGATCGCGTACGTGACGGACACCTCAGACCGTATATTCCTCTCTCGCACAGCCTGCGTGGACCTGGGCATGATCTCAGACAAGTTCCCAACACTCGGGGAGGTCAACCTGGCGACCTCGGACTTGTGCGACTGCCCGCGGCGTGCAGAGCCGCCGACCAGGCCAACTACACTCCCTGTACCGGCAACGGAGGCTAACAGGGATATTCTACGGAAACACTTACTCAGGACGTACGCTCAGAGCACATTCAACACATGCCCCCACCAGCCCCTGCCGAGGATGTCCGGCCCACCGCTCCGCCTCATGCTTGATGAGGATGCGATGCCAGTTGCCTGCCACACCCCCATTCCCGTGGCCATACACTGGCAGGATGAAGTGAAAGCGGGCCTCGACCAGGACGTTCGTCTTGGAGGAGGTACCGATTGGCACGCCGGCATCGTGGTGTCACCGCATGGTGATCTGCGCAAAGAAGAATGGCAAGCCCCGACGCACCGTCGACTTCCAGGCCCTGAACAAGCATGCGTTCCGCAAGACCCACCAAACGCAATCCCCGTTCCACCAGGCGAGACAGGTGCCCAGTGGGAAACGCAAGACTGTGTTCGACGCCTGGAACGGCTACCACAGCGTCCCACTGCAGGAGGATGACCGCCACAAGATGACCTTCATCACCCCATGGGGGCGCTACCGGTACCTCTCGGCCCCACAAGGGTACATGGCGTCGGGGGACGGTTACTCACGGCGGTATGATGAGGTGGTCGCGGACATCGGCAACAAGACCAAGTGTGTGGACGACACACTACTGTAGGCCGATACGATCGAGGAGAGCTACTTCCAGGCGATACAATGGCTTGACGTTTGTGGCCGGAACGGCATCATCCTCAACCTGGAGAAGTTTGTCTTTGCCACACCCAGGGTGGACTTTGCGGGCTTCACGATCACCATGTCTGTTACCTTGGAGGCGATCCGGGACTTCCCGCGACTGCGCAACGTCGCCGACGTCAGGTCCTGGTTCGGACTGGTCAACCAGGTGGCCTACGCCTTCAGTATGGCTGAACGCATGCACGGTGAGATGCGCATATTGGAGGAGATGGCAGTCGACGGCTTCCCCGAGTCGAGGATCGGCATGCCGGAGGTGATTCGTTGCTTCCACCAGTACCGCGAGGACATTACGTCAACTGACGGGGTGGTTCTGTACAGGGATAGGGTGGTCATACCGCCCTCACTCCGTGGCGAGGTACTGGGCACCCTGCACGCTGCCCATCAGGGCGTCTCCATGATGACCGCACGCGCAGAATCGTCTGTGTTCTGGCCTGGCATGTCGGCCGACATCTGCGCCACTCGAGTAACTGCGAACACTGTCACCGGATGGCACCCTCTCAACCCGCGGCGCCGCCGACCCCGCCTATTCTGGCTGTTTACCCCTTCCAGGCGGTGTGTTCAGACTTTTTCATGCACAGGGGTGTACACTACCTTGTGACGGTGGACCGCTACTCGAATTGGCCAATCGTCTCGAGGTCGACGGGTGGTGCCGCCGACCTCATATGCCACCTACGCCGTGCTTTTGCCACATACGGGACTCCTGAGGAGCTTGCATCGGACGGGGGGCCGGAGTTCACCTCTGCCGAGACCAGGTCTTTCCTTCGCAGATGGGGCGTGCACCACCGTCTCTCTTCGGTGGCCTTCCCCCACAGCAACTGCCGTGCGGAGATTGGGGTGAAGACGATGAAGCGGCTCATCACCGACAATACAGGCCCAAAGGATGAACTCGACACTGACGCTGTGCAGAGGGCGGTGCTGCAATACCGTAATACACCGGACCCCGACACGAAGATATCCCCGGCGATGTGTGTCTTTGGCCGACCGATACGCGACTTCATCCCGATTGCCCCCGGGAAGTACAGGCCGCACGAGACATGGCGTGAGACGCTGACGGTGAGGGAGGAGGCCCTCCGCAAACGCCACGTCCGCACGGCTGGCGCCTGGGCGGAGCAGACCAAATGCCTCCCGCCCCTTAAGGTGGGGGACTTAGTCCGCATACAGAACCAGACGGGACCCCACCCTAACAAGTGGGACAGGACGGGCGGTGTCGTGGAGGTGCGTCGGCACGACCAGTACGTGATCAAGATCGACGGATCGGGCAGGGTCACACTTCGGAACCGGAGATTCCTGCGCAGGTTCTACCCGGTTCGCAATGACCAGCCGCCGCCTCGGTCGCTCTACGACGATCTGGCGCCTCGTGTCACCATGCCGGCACCTGTTGCAGCGCCGCGGCGGCCTGATCTCATGGGCGACCCAGTGACGCCGGCGGGGCCCACTCCGCCAACAGTGCTGACGTCAGTGGGCTCTCCCCGGCGCGGGACGCAGCCCCCTTCCGTCGTGCCAGTGGTGCTGGGCCAGGACGTCCTTCGTGCGCTGCTGCCGGCCTCTGGGGCCCCCGTGGCCTCTCCCCCGACGGTGCCCTATGCTTATCATAGTAGGTTCTCTAAGTGGGAGAGAGCGCTTCCATCTGCAAAAGATGCAAATGTGAAAATACTAGCTAAAGAAATTATTATTTCTCTCTCTCTCTCTCTCTCTCTCTCTCTCACTCCCTCCCACCCACACCCATGCCAACAAGTAAACCTGTTGATCAGGTTCTGATCAAATCACTCAACCCAAGGAAGGTCAGGCCCAATACAGCTAACCAGCTGAGATCATTACGGTCACAAGTATGGCTGTCCTACCCACTGACCAGCTGCAATGGATCCATGCCACCCGCCTCAAAAGGGCACCGTGGAACAGCCAACCCAGAAACAAGGACCTAGAGGTCCCAACTAGCGACCCCGTTCGGACCAGTCTGAGGTGCAGATTAAAAGCTCACCTCCATCGGTAACCACGAAGACCTCAATCAGTGAGTACCGGATCAGTTCCACGGAACTTCCAACCGTCTAGGGGGGAAGTCTGGGAAGAGAGAGGGGGTTTCCTTATAAGGGACACTCGTCTCGGCCCCAGTGAAGTAAGAGATCCCGAAAGCATATAGGGAGGTACTGTGAAACTGTGAAGCTGGTTAGAAAATGGCCATCAAGGACACCATGGCATCCTTTTAGAAGGATGGGATGTGGTATGCGTGGTACTATGTGCTGCCTAGTAATAATACCTGTTCAAATAGTAGTTCCCCTCCTCTGTTTATTTAGAAAATACAGTATGTACACCAGGATGATAATCTCTCTATGTATAATGAGACAGATCCTCAGATACATATAGTAACACAGACACTTCTCACAAGACACAAAACCGACGAGCAGCCTGATTAAGTGGATACTGGGGGGTATGCTACTACTAATATTTTTGTTGTCATAATGTGTATGATCCTAGTGTGTCTGTGTAAGATCTGTTGGAAACAGTCTGGATGGAGTCATCAACATCACCGCAGTGAACCTGGAAGACTCCACAGTTCACCCCAGTTTCCGATCTGTACCCGGTACCATCATGGGGTAACGATGATGATGAGATATTGGATGCTTGGGAAGTAGACCAATAGGACAACAAATTGGGAGATCCTCCAGAGTCTGGGTGAATGATGATTACATGACTGACACTTACACAGCTGGGGTCTACAATGCTAAAGATGTTCCTGTGGGTCCTCAACACCACGTTGAGACCAGGGGTGGGATTCACTGTTGAATTAGATTGTGGTGATATGTTGTTTTCTACCCATCCGTTATTAACAAGACAGGTGACCAACTACCTAGCACAGGCTTGCACTTTGTTGGCCTCCACCTGGAATCAATAAATACATCAAATAAAAACATTATCATGAATATTAGTGTTGAAAGATTGAAAAATATTGTTTTAAATGTATGTAAATGTATCTGAAGAAGCGATGCCAGTATGTTCATTTTAGGGATCCTAGATTCTTAAATCAAAAAGGCACCTACTCAAATGCCTTATGTTGTTTTATGGTACATGTTTAAGGCTCCAGGTAGGGACAATTGCTTATGCGACATAGCGTACATACTGTACTGGTAAATGCTCATTGCTTACAGTTTGAAATAGGTGTTTTTTGTTTTCATTCCTTTTTATTCTCCCTCAGGTCTTAAACTAGAAGTATGATCCCTTTTCTTGGAGGTATGGTTACCAAATAGGGCAATTGTGGGGGAATTGTAAAATTGTAAAACAAATTCTGCCATGACGCTGCATATCTTCAAACGATAATCTTCGGCGCTAAGGCTTATACAAAAAGCATTATTCACAACTGCTGTCTGTTTTATTCTTGTCTATTCTTTTAGAATAAAATAGGGCAACTGTTGTTGTGAGTGAGTGAACTGAGTTGTGTCTGATATATCAATATAACTTGGTATTATGCTTTATTATACAGTATGTGTGTGTTGCTAGCTGTTCACTTCACTGTGTACCAATTCGTATACTACATGTGCGAGGGCAGAGCGACCACCTTATCTGTTATGCTTGAGACGCCTAAGGTTTCTACAGCCCACGGTTTTATGTCTCTTCCCCCACACTAAATGTGAACTACTGTATACACTTGTACCTCAGGCCTTGTACCTGCTTCACCCATTACTCAGCGACATTGTTCTGCTTCTTCAAATATACTCTTGGGGGTGCTGAAGACATGATTCTGGACAGGGCCTTGACGGGCCAAAGAGCTGAATAAATCAGAAGCATGGTGATTTCAAACAGTACCCAGTGTCTCGGCCCACAGTACCCACTGTCTCGGCTCACTTTGTTTCCCGGACGTCCGTAAGCTTCCAGGGTTGGAAGAAAGATAGATGACTCCATCCCAATAGACAACAGACAAAAAAGATCACAACACAACTCTTTATGGTTGCGATTCGTGTCTTTAAATATGTAGGCCTATCGTCCATGTTTTGCTGATGTTTCATTGATAAACGCACAAAGTAATCCTCAGGAAATTTTCATCCCAGCTACATTTTGCACATGACAGCACATGTAGCCTAACATTGATAGATGCTTTTAATAAGATGGCACAATGTACACGATAATACTACTATTACTAGTAAGTAAGAAATGCCAGAAACACATGACATAGCCTAATATGTTTGTCTGTTACCACCAAAATAGATTTGAATACAGAGTAGGCTAGAGGCTTACTGAATTATAATAGTGTTATTATGACACCCATTCAACGCACTCAGATGAGTGCACTCAATATACTATTTTATGTTGTTTGATGCATGTGAGGATACCAAGGAATGGATGGATTCTGCGGTGAATCAGGGGTGACCAGTTCCAGGTCTCTGCTTGATGAAAATAGCCATTATGAAAGTAACAACCACCCGACACATCACTAAATAGGCCTAATGCCTCTTGCTTTAGGCTTTTTTAGGCTAGCCTACTTGTGGGAAACAGGCGTCATGCATATACTAGGCATATGTAATCATGTTATTACATAAACAACTCAAAAGTCACCATGGTCAATAATAGGGGTATGGCGAGGTAAGTGTTTCCAATGAGAAAACGGTTTAACACTGAGTGTAATATGGCGCTATGGTGTAATATCTGCTGGACGATATTAAGATCATCAACCGTCGTCCGGTCAAGTTTGTCACTGGGTCTGTAGGCCTATTGTGCCTCATTTAGAAACCCCACAAATATTTCACATATATATTCAATATTTGTTAAGTTTATTTTGGCTGTACATAATGTAATATGTTTATTTAACCATTAGGCAACATGCACAAATAAGTAATGTATTTTATTCTTTGCCAAAATGACTGCACCGCCTACATGTAGAATTCAATACCATTATGTACTCTGGACAAAATTAATTCTGATTGGCCAGGGAGCAAGTATTACATAATGGTATTGTTAGGCCTTCATCATGCAGATAGTTGAGATGAGGGTGATAACTTTTTTTTTTTTTAACACAAACTGAGCAGGGCTCTTTCATAAATGGCTCTTAACACAGGCCTATATTTTATATGAAAAGATGGCCTATAAAGGCGCCTCCACATCGTACACACAGGGTGCAGTTCTGCTATGCTTACTCACCAAATTGAAGGAAGTGGACCTTCGGTGATTACATAATGGAAGAATTGGACCAACACAAATTCTGTGTGGATGATGTCACATTGTTGTTACCTTCCAGCAGTGGTGAATTGACTGGTAAACAATTGGGTCCAAGCATTATTCTGCTTCTGCAACAAAATAACGGGAGGACGGCCCACTAGACAAATAGATATACAAACTACTACGAACACAAATGTCTTCCATTGTGGTCTGGATAGTAATAGCAAATATGCCATTTCTTATCGGAGAATGGTGACTATGTAGTGAAGAAGATTCACAACAGGTGATTATCGTTTTCTACACTCAAAGCAATTGCAGCACTCTGCAGTTGTTGCTATAGCGACTGGCTCCCGGGCATATAGCCGTGCATTAGACTGAATGTTGTGGCAGATTCTCATCTTAATAACTATTAAAAAGCACAACAGTGTTAGAATGACTGCCTCGCTAAAAGCAAGCTATGGACATAACCCTGGCATCACCTGATGTGACCTCTCCCTGCCAACAGTTTTCTTGCCTTTGGCGAATAATAATAATAATAATTATTATAATTATAATAACAAAAAACAGAACATCTCATGGGATCTGGATATATTCCCCTGCAATCAAACATTCACAACAAGACTCAAAAACCACAAAGATGGAATCAATCATGTTTTGAACGGGTTCAATCAGAGACATAAAACTACAACCAGAAGAAGACGGACCACAGGAGAGAATGCGTGCAATTTTTGGTGAAAAATAACTTTAATAAAACTCCTATGAAATAAAAATACCAGCGAAACAATAAAAGCCTGTACATTTGACAATATCCAGTGTCTGGGAGACATGTAAAGGCTAGCAGTGAGAAATACAGCAGCATCACACATAAACCCACCGAGACATCCAGTGTGGGCTTGGGCCTGAAGCCCAAGGGTTCATATGCTAATAGATACGGTTCATATATTTGTTTATGGATATTGCACAAACAACACATGCAGGTGCTACAGGGAGCACCCTATGTCGAAAAACCAGATAGTAGCTTTGTATCGCAGTGTGTATCACACCGTCCCGTGTGGACCCCCCCCCTCCCCTCCCCTCCCCTCCCCCTGCTATATCAAAACAAATACATTTTAAATGACAGACATTCAACTTTGGAACATATAATTAAAAAATATGTATTAACAATAAAATAACTAAAGGTTTTTCACTTTAGTTTTGGTCCTAAGAAAGGCATGTTACATGATTCCGTTACTGTCAAGATTATTAGCACAATTTGGGTGGTGCTTTGAGGCTGAAAAGCTGAGACGAGGCCCTGTATAAGATATGAACTCCTTAGAGAATTGAATATATTTAGCAGAAGGATTTAAAATTACCTTTGTTAAAAAAAAAAAAAAGTTGGATTGAATTATTTTAGAAAAAGCAAAAAAAACAAAAACATTTCATCTTTCCTGTCAAAATAAAAAATAAAATTTTATTTTGCTAAAAAATATTGAGTCCAGTATTTCATATTCTCTCGTAGATCTTGTTCATGCTAGGTTCCAGTGTTCAATGGTCCACGCTACCTCTTAGCTTGAAATGGTGGACGAGGCTCACGGTATTCAATTCCTCTGGTTCTTTTAAAAACTTTAAAAACGTTTTCCTCTCACACACACTTCTGTGGAGCAGTAAAGTAGTCTGGCACATACAAAACAAAACAAGACAAAGAAAAACAGAAGATATAATCTTAAAACGGCAAAAAAATAAAATAAAAAGATACAATCTTCCCGCACTTGAGGCACACGGTTCATGGTAAGCAGGAGGCGTCAAAGGAACAAGACCTTTGTGGCCGTGTGCATATTTTGGCTTATAGTTTTAAGACTTTTTCCATGTCTTTGTTCAGTCTTTTGTCCTTCCACACCCATTGGTTATCTTAAAGAGTTCAGTAGTTGGGCGTGGCGCGTGATGCTTCAGTGGGCTCCATGCATGGGACAAGCCATGATTTTCTTCTGACACGGGTCAGCCAACCCCCACTATCCCTCTGAAATACCCTTTTACATAATCAGCCAGTCCACCCCATGCACATCTGTAGAGGCTGGGTGGGCGGCCAGCTGTGGTTTGTTGTGGGGGATGTAGGAGAGGGACGATAGGGTTGGAGTGTCATTTCCTTCCATGGGTTGTGTGTCTCCGTCACCGACTGCACTTGTGCAAAACCTGCAAGCGCCATAGTCGCCGTTATTCCACAAATATGTCAAAAGGCCTGTAAGAAGTTCTTTTTGTTGGATTCGTCTTTCAAGTCGCATTTCCAGAACGACATAAGGCAGGGAGTGGGGTGGGGCGTGGGGATATCGAATGCCTGGGAGAAAGGACGTTCACGTGTTAACGTTTATGCTTTATTTGGGGGGGGGGGGGGGGGTCTTCTAGATTCCCTTCTTTAAATATATCGACCAGTTGTCTCTAGGCATCTCCGTGGCACACCCACCCCTGGCGACCCTTGACCCTTCAGCCCCTGCACCCCGCCAGGGGAGCCAGCTGCCCTAGGAGCGGTTGTCCTTGACCACATTGTGAGCCATCCAGTTGACCTTGGTGGTCCAGCTCTCCCGCAGCGCCTCGTCGAACTTCTGGCGGAACTGCTTGAGCGCATCCTCGTCCGTCTTGCCCAACGCCAGGGAGTCCTGGGGGAGGGAGAGGGGGAGGGGGAGGGAGAGGGAGAGAGAGCGCGCGAGTGAGAAAAAGGGTTAAAGAGAAGGTGCAGGGGAGTTACGTGATGGAGGAAGAGAGGAGAATGAGGGAGGGAATGAGACTGTAACAGGTGAAGGTAAAAGGAGAGCAGACTGTATGGAAAGATAAAACGCTGTGTCTCTTTATCTTAACAACCAAAACTGCTAAGTAGCGGCGGCAGAGTGCCGTCAGGTACAGATTAAAGCGCAACATGAGCCTTGTTATGTCATCGTGTTATGCTTGTATATAGCCGTTTCTAGCGGTTTCTAAGAAATGTCCAAATCACGTTGCAAGTGTTGCATCAGTAACTGAAACCTTACATGATTTTACGCATGTGCATATGCTTATCAAGACATGCATCCACATGCATGTGATCACAGCAGCATTGTGTATCGTGATTAGCATTTTATCAGTCTGTGTCAGAGTGAGTGGGAGTGTGTCTGTGTGTTACCTTCAGGTACTGGATGTCTTTGACGGAGGTGAGCTCTGGCAGCCCAGCAGTGAGCATGAGGGCAAACAGTGTGATGAAGAGATTCCCGTTCTTCCTCAGGATGAGATAGGCGTCCTCACAATACTGACGGAAACTGGAGGAAAATAAATAGCAAATGTGTGTTTGCCATCAATCTTTACATACAAACATGTCATCATAGCATCTTAGCATAGTATTATTGTGTAATTTACCATATCCCTGTACAATACTAATAGGAACAATTATTAGAGTCACCCTTTCACATACCCTCCTTACTCATGCAAACACTTGGACCAGTTGCACAGATAAAACAACAAGAGGCTGGAACCAACCTGCCAAACTTCTCAGTGTTGCCCGTCTTCCCCTGCTGGATTACGTGGATGAAATCGTGCGTGAGGATGAAGGGCACGCGCTCCCGCTTGATGCCGAACTTGGACTTGAAGTTGCCCAGGATGTGGCCAAAGTCGATGTGGAAGAGCTGGAGTAGAGACAATGAACTGATGAGCCAATCAACGATGATGATGAGTAACCTTTTCTTACCTGCTCCAACAGCCTCTCTTTTTCTTTTTTACTTTACTGATTGTACAATGTTTTTAGTTTAGGAAAAACGCTCAATAACATAAACTAAATATTAAAATACTAATAATAATTAGTTTACACAAATAAATTAATGAAATAAATAATTATTATATTATCATCATCATCATCATTATTATTAAATATATACGAGAACCAAGGCAACATGTCAATGTTACTAGGCTATTATTACACGGCTTGGTTGAACACTCGATTCTGATTGATCAATTACGGCATTAAACGGTCTGTTACTTCTGAATACTGTTGCTATTGACACTATTTTGACTGTTTTCTCGTCATCAGACTGACCTGTCCGGTGCTGCGGACCATGATGTTGTCACTGTGCCGGTCTCCGATGCCCAGCACGTAGGTCGCTACGCAGTAGCCAGCGCATGACAGGGTGAACTCTTCAATGGCTCGTTCCAGTGCATCCCTGTGATTATTATTATAAAATCACACACACACACGCACAATAACACACACACACAGTTTAGTATTAACTGGAGGGGGGGGGGTATTTTGAATAGAATACAATGATTTCTAGAATGATCGATCAGATCATCAGACCCATAGAAAATCAACTACATTTTTGATGACACGATAAGCAGGAAGTGATTGGTAGATTTACTTGGTAAACAACAATTAATTGATCAATTAAATTATAAATCAATGAATATCCTGTCAATTGGCGAACCAACACATTGTTTGCATCAGCACTTTCATCATATAGATCTGGTTCAGTAATCAATCCAATCCAGTATACTGATATAGTATACTGCCTGAACATATATAGTATACTGATATAGTATACAGGTACAGCAGCATGCAGGTACAGCAGCATGCAGGTACAGCAGCATGCAGGTACAGCAGCATGCAGGTACAGCAGCATGCAGGTACAGCAGCATGCAGGTACAGCAGCATACAGGTACAGCAGCATGCAGGTACAGCAGCATACAGGTACAGCAGCAGTGTACGGGGCGTGAAGTGTCCTCACCCAGTGTTCTTCTCCTTCAGCCAGTTGAGCAGGGCGTCTTTGTTGAAGGCAGCCGCCGCCGCCACGTTGCTGCTGGTCAGCTGGATGTTGGCGATGGTGTCCGCCGACGACACAACCTCAATCAGACCCGCCCGATCCCCCGTGGCCAAGCACCCGTAAGGCACAATCCTGCACCACACAGAGGCATACTTATAATGACAAGATGATGATAATGATGTCAGGAAGTTGCCCTTTTTATGTCTTAATAACAATATTGTATTTTATATTTTCTCTCCATGTCCACAGGAGGGCAGTGTTTACATATAAGCAACAGGCTGCAATGAATCTGGAAGTGTTGAAAATCAACACAATTGCTCCTTTTCTAGGTTTGACTGATCCAGTTGCATAACACAGTCCAACACATCTCACAGCACCACCGACTCATTCACCAGGAAGAGCCATCAGCCATCAGACTCAACGAAACACAGACCCTCAGGACTGACCTGAGTAAACAGAACAGATATGTGTGGTGGTGGTGGGGGGGGAGAGGAGTAGAAGTGAATGAGGAACATCAATTTGAACAGCTGTCGACAAGCTACGGCACGCAAGGCTCACCCGTCTATGCAATTGCCACGCATTGACTTGCGCGCGCGCGCGCACACACGCACACGCGCACACACACACACACACAGTCCTCCGCCTCCCTCAAACCCATGTCCTCCATGACCTTAAGCCTGCCTTTCAACTCAACTTTCAAAGCACGGTCTGGCCCCTGCCCAGCTCCAGATGTGTGTGTGTGTGTGAGTTGTTAAGAGGAGGCAGCGAGAAGAGACAAAAGAGGGAGAGAAAGATTTCATAAGGTTGGGGGGTGTGGATCTGATTAAAACACACCGCTCGCGCATGTGTTTATGTGTGTGGTATGGATATCTGAGGTGTCCAGGAGTCAGAGGTTAAACCGGGGGGGGGGGGGGGATTTAGTCACCCCTGCTGAGAGAGAGAGTGCACACACACACAGCTCACCTGAGGTCTAGGTTTGCCTCCTTCCATAGCAGGTCCATTAACCTCAAAATCTGTAGTGTCAACATGTCCTGTCTCAAGTCTGTGGCGCACGAGAGAGAGAGAGAAAGAAAGAGATCAATAAAAGGAAACCAAACACTAAGATGATGGTGCACTTGAGTCATTACAAGTAGAAAAACTACAACTGTTGAACATGGAGGTGGAAAACATATAGTAGTATATAGTCCTACCGTCTCCGTTCTTGAAGATGATGCCCAGGCTGTCTCCACGTAGCAGCTTGTTATGGTACACGATCCATAGAGGCTTCATCTTGGAGTCCATGTACCGACACCGCTCCACACTGTGGTGGGAGGGAGGGAGGGAGGGAGGGAGGGAGGGGGGAAGGGAGAGCCAAGGGGAGGGAGAGAAAAAGCATTGGGAGAGAGAAAGACGGCAAGAAAAATGGTTAAAAACAAAAAATATTTGGACGGTTGGAGAAAAATCCAAAACCACGAAGCCACAGACTCTTCCCCCCGTCTATAAGCTGTCTCTGACCCTCAACTGACTAAAGGATTCATTGTTCACGTGGCAATTCCATCACGTTAGCACAACCATAACCTCGACTATGCTGTGGATTAGCATACACTACATCCGATACACAGTAGGGCTGGGACTTCCACTGTTTCACCTTGGGACCCAACAGACAATTTCAGTGTGTCCGTGGGACCCAACTGTACAGAAAAGGATCACCGATTTCGCTGTGCTTAGTGTGTTGTCAGGCCATGAGTCACCCTCCAGTTGGATCCATTTCGGGTCCCAACCCGAAATGGGCGAATGGATTTCTCAAGTTTGAGAAACGCTGCAGTAGAGACTAAACACTTGTGATTGGCTGTGATTGAATCAATGAGGGAACATTACTACTAGAGGTCAGATGCCAGCTAATGCTTGCTGATGCGAGTGTTCCCTGTGGCTTACTTGATGCCGGAGAGCTGGATGCTGGGGTTGAGCGGTGAGTTGAGGTCCGACAGGGTCTCTGAATAGCCGCTCTGTCTCAGACACGTCATCATGGCCTCCCTGGTCAACATGGCCTCCTTGGTCTTACTGCGGGCGTTCTTGATGGTGCCTAGCTTAATGAGTTCGTTGACCGACTTCAGCTTACTCAGCGCTTCCACCTACCAGAGGTTAAAAAAATATATAAAGATATATTAAAAAAAGGAAAAACAGGCAATGTGGTAATGTAAATAGATGGAAATGAGCATAGGGGCCAACTGAGAAGAAACATTTTGGATTCTAAACGTACGTGTCAATATTAACAGTGATAGCTTGTGGCCTTGTTGATTATCGGACTAAACTCCCACATATACTGATATATTGTATGAGTCCCATAAGCAATGTTCTGTCATGCATATAAAGTCTATTTTTAATTAAAAAGCCAACTGTTTCTGAGTGCCATATCATTAAGTAGTGAAATAAATGCAGCATAAAATAAGCACAGCTGAATTACTCCACCAACGAAAAAAAACAAATGTTGCTCTAATTGACAGCTCTGCAAATTTATTTGAACAAAACAACACGTCACCAACTTCCACAGTGTGTATGTGTGTGTGCACACACACACACACACACACACCTCAAAACAGGAAGTGGTGAAGCGATAGACAGCGCTGAAGAAGAGGAAGGAAGTGCCCAGAGAAGAGAATATCCTCCAGTGTGAGACTTCATGGGTGTAGGTCAAAGGTCAAATGTGTGTGTGTGTGTGTGTGTGTGTGTGTGGGGGGGGGGGGCATGGTGTCAGGCTCCTGTCATTATGACAGACTAAAAATACCATAAATCTAGGCCTGACAATAGACGTGTGCTATTTGTGTCCATGCTCCAGGAGGGCTGGGGCCGGCACGTCACATGCAGAGATCAGGATGGGAAGACTGGACATGAACTACCGAGTTATGCCCAGGTCACCAGTTTCTTCTGCAGCACACACCCTGCTTTAAAAAGAGCTATAGACGATATTTAGCCACTAGATGTCACACCAGAGCACCAGGGGCCGTATTCACAAAGCATTTTATCTTACCGCTAGGAGTGCTCCTAACTCGCGCTAAAACATTTTACGTAGGAGTTTTTTCTTAAAAGTTATTCACAAAGCCGCTGAGACCTACTCATACTAAGGATAAATCACTAAGAGTGAACTAAGAGTGACGCGCCGTTGCTATGGATTACGTCGATTCTCGTGCACGAGTTTGGAAGCGGTCAGTCCGGTGATTGGTTGTTCAGAGCAGGCGGTCTCTGAAAACGAGCCCACTAAATCACCGAAGAACAAGGAAGTAGCCTCGGCTAGACATCCCTATCAAATTAGTTATGGACAGTGCAGTTAGCAGAATACACGCATGATGACAAGTTTGTGCAGACCACGATAATGACGTTGTAGCCTATGCACGTTAAAGAGAGAGAGATAAACAATAAAAACAATAAAAATACGTAAATTGCATTAATTCAAGGAGGCAATTAAAAGCACCCTGCAAACTATTATTCAATGAGCATATCTCCACTATTCAACACTTTTAATAAAAGCCCATACCGGTTGTGGAGAATGGCGCATACAGTGATCACTGTGATCACATCCTCTCTCCACAAGATTTCGTGTATTTTTGTGTGCCCTAACATATATGGAGGAACACAGCAAACAATAATAAATATGGATTCAACAAATAAAAGGCGACAAAGAGCTAATACGATGTTTTATACGCATAGGACTAATCGTAATCTGCGTAATCACTTGCATGTTATACTTTAACTGTGCTCCCGGTTGTGGACTGAGATAGGGTGTCAAGACGTCTTGCAGGGACAGCCACTGTCACCCAGCAAGACACCCAACTGGTACACGGTGCCTCACGCCTCAGACCGCTCCCCATTAAAATACGCGGATCATGGGTAGACCCTGCAGCTGCAGGCCACTTCGCAACATCAAGAATGTTAAAAGTTGCATCAAAAGCAATCTGCGTGTTGATGGAATGTACTTTCTTTCTATTGACGAACACGTCCTCATCTTTTGATGGCGCAATTATTTGTATGTGCGTCCCGTCAACAGCACCGACCACACCGGCATACCTGCAATTGCCATGAAGTTGGCTTTGATCATGTGTAGTTGTTGATTGTCCAAAGGAAACCGGATAAACTGTTGGATGATATTAATGGTATTATTTCAGCCTTAACCAACTTTGAACTGAGCTCTGTCAGCTCTTCTAGCCTGTATGTAAATATATGATCATTGTGGAATTGTGTGTGTGTGTGTGTGTGTGTGTGTGTGTGTATATTTACCTATATGTAGGCTACATTTATATATATATATATATATATATATATATATATATATATATATATATATATATATATATATATATATGTATATATATATATATATATGTGTGTGTGTGTGTGTGTGTGTGTGTGTGTATTTTTTATTCTATTTATTTTATTTTATTATTATTGTGTTGTGTTGGTGTGTTATGGACCTTTCATGAGATGTGTCCTTAATAAAGTTTGAATTTAATTGAATTGATATGTGGTCTACAGAGCGCGTTGATGGTTCGGTTTATGGCTGACTGATGGTTGCGATATTCCTAAATCGTCGGCATTGCAAACTTGCATTTTCCCTGTTGCTAAATATCGTAGTGTTGCCAAACATTTTATTTCCTAATCGAGTTATTCCTGTTAGTCGGGGATGTTATTGCATCCCGCACTAATTCCACAACAAGTTTTATACCCTCACGATTTAGCCGATATCTCTTGATCAATTCACAGTCTTCCATTGTCTCCAAAACATTTCGTCTCGCAGCCATTTTCCGATTCTTTGTGAATAGGTCTTAGTGAGTTAGGAGTCCTCTCGAGGACTTTTAAGCTCTCCTAGACTTAGGTGCTACTTTTAGGCCTAAGATCCTTTGTGAATTGCTCTTAGTGAAAAAAATTAGGAGTCCTAAATTTAAGACTGACACGCCCATTATTTTTAGGAGTTTCTCCTAAATTCGCCAGTTAGGAGCTACTTTTAGCGCTAAGATCCTTTGTGAATACGGCCCCAGGTCATCAGAACAAACAAGTGGACCTGTTATTTACCTTCTTAACTCCTCCCCCCTAACTTGGCGTTCCTCCCCCCTTCCCCTCCCTTTGTGTTGACTGCAAGTCGTTCGCATCACAGAGCTGCGTGTGAAGACCCAACAACATAAAGTTACCTTTGTGAATAATGTCAAGTGACCAGGGGCCGTATTCACAAAGCATTTTATCTTACCGCTAGGAGTGCTCCTAACTCGCGCTAAAACATTTTACGTAGGAGTTTTTTCTTAAAAGTTATTCACAAAGCCGCTGAGACCTACTCATACTAAGGATAAATCACTAAGAGTGAACTAAGAGTGACGCGCCGTTGCTATGGATTACGTCGATTCTCGTGCACGAGTTTAGAAGCGGTCAGTCCGGTGATTGGTTGTTCAGAGCAGGCGGTCTCTGTGAAAACGAGCCCACTAAATCACCGAAGAACAAGGAAGTAGCCTCGGCTAGACATCCCTATCAAATAGTTATGGACAGTGCAGTTAGCAGAATACACGCATGATGACAAGTTTGTGCAGACCACGATAATGACGTTGTAGCCTATGCACGTTAAAGAGAGAGAGATAAACAATAAAAACAATAAAAATACGTAAATTGCATTAATTCAAGGAGGCAATTAAAAGCACCCTGCAAACTATTATTCAATGAGCATATCTCCACTATTCAACACTTTAAATAACAGCCCATACCGGTTGTGGAGAATGGCGCATACAGTGATCACTGTGATCACATCCTCTCTCCACAAGATTTCGTGTATTTTTGTGTGCCCTAACATATATGGAGGAACACAGCAAACAATAATAAATATGGATTCAACAAATAAAAGGCGACAAAGAGCTAATACGATGTTTTATACGCATAGGACTAATCGTAATCTGCGTAATCACTTGCATGTTATACTTTAACTGTGCTCCCGGTTGTGGACTGAGATAGGGTGTCAAGACGTCTTGCAGGGACAGCCACTGTCACCCAGCAAGACACCCAACTGGTACACGGTGCCTCACGCCTCAGACCGCTCCCCATTAAAATACGCGGATCATGGGTAGACCCTGCAGGCCACTTCGCAACATCAAGAATGTTAAAAGTTGCATCAAAAGCAATCTGCGTGTTGATGGAATGTAGGCTACTTTCTTTCTATTGACGAACACGTCCTCATCTTTTGATGGCGCAATTATTTGTATGTGCGTCCCGTCAATAGCACCGACCACACCGGCCATACCTGCAATTGCCATGAAGTTGGCTTTGATCATGTGTAGTTGTTGATTGTCCAAAGGAAACCGGATAAACTGTTGGATGATATTAATGGTATTATTTCAGCCTTAACCAACTTTGAACTGAGCTCTGTCAGCTCTTCTAGCCTGTATGTAAATATATGATCATTGTGGAATTGTGTGTGTGTGTGTGTGTGTGTGTGTGTGTGTGTGTGTGTGTGTGTGTGTGTGTGTGTGTGTGTGTGTGTGTGTATATTTACCTATATGTAGGCTACATATATATATATATATATATATATATATATATATATATATATATATATATATATATATATATATATATATATATATATATATATGTGTGTGTGTGTGTGTGTATTTTTTATTCTATTTTTATTATTTTATTATTATTGTGTTGTGTTGGTGTGTTATGGACCTTTCATGAGATGTGTCCTTAATAAAGTTTGAATTTAATTGAATTGATATGTGGTCTACAGAGCGCGTTCATGGTTCGGTTTATGGCTGACTGATGGTTGCGATATTCCTAAATCGTCGGCATTGCAAACTTGCATTTTCCCTGTTGCTAAATATCGTAGTGTTGCCAAACATTTTATTTCCTAATCGAGTTATTCCTGTTAGTCGGGGATGTTATTGCATCCCGCACTAATTCCACAACAAGTTTTATACCCTCACGATTTAGCCTATATCTCTTGATCAATTCACAGTCTTGTCTCCAAAACATTTCGTCTCGCAGCCATTTTCCGATTCTTTGTGAATAGGTCTTAGTGAGTTAGGAGTCCTCTCGAGGACTTTTAAGCTCCCCTAGACTTAGGTGCTACTTTTAGGCCTAAGATCCTTTGTGAATTGCTCTTAGTGAAAAAAATTAGGAGTCCTAAATTTAAGACTGACACGCCCATTATTTTTAGGAGTTTCTCCTAAATTCGCCAGTTAGGAGCTACTTTTAGCGCTAAGATCCTTTGTGAATACGGCCCCAGGTCAGTACAGTAGGCCACCAAGAGGATGTACCTCTCTCCATCTTGGAAAAGCCTGACCAATGTTGACTCTGGTCTTATCTTTCTCTTTGTCGGAGGCCTTTTTTGCCAAAGAATGTGGTTTGTTCGGTGGAGGACGTTCAGGATGGTCGCCTTCAGCTGAACGCGTCGAACTGAACTCTGCCGTCATGGTGTTTACAAAGCTGTGTGCAACGTCACTCTCTATTTAAGCGCGGGAGGGGCAAGGGTTTCACAGGGAGGGACTAACATGAACTCTCATGCACAGCTGGGATTTAGGGAATGCAAAAGAACTAATGATCAACAAAAACGATGTGTATGTGTGCGTGTGTCCGTCCTACCTGCTTCTTAAGGACCTCAATATGAGGGATGCTGCCTCGACAGTAGGCTTCTAGGATAAGGGCAAACTGGATCGAAACAGCAGGCATGTGGATCTCTGACCTGTAGAGGGCAGCAGAGACAACACACTTAAATCAGCCAAACCCAAACACAAACTGTCCTTGTCCTCATATGAACCTTCTCTCTTAGCGAACAACACAAAATCTTTTCACTTTGTTTCACACACGCACTGGCAAGGTGCGTGCGTGCACACTGATAAACACACACACACCCACCGTAGGTGCCAGAAGAGGAAGTGGCCAATCTTGCGGTTGCCTTGGCCTCGGTCCAGCAGGAAGCGTGTGAGAGCGCAGTCATAGTACGGCTCGTAGCGCAGCACCTGAACCAGCTGCAGCAGGTACTGAGACAGCTCCTCATCGCTGGAGACGGAGAGACGGAGAGATTGAGACAGAGCGACAGAGAGTGTTGTTAAAGTTTTTTTCTTTCATTCACCATCGTTTCCTCTACAGTTTTTCTCAATCATTGAGATGCATTTCTTGAAACTCTAACCTTATTCTCAAAACTGTAAGTGCAATTCTCAAACCAGTAAAATCATTTCTCATGACACTAAACCACCCGTGCAAAAGAACCTATAACACTCAAAATGTTACCCACATCTGTCAAAACACACAGTCAGTCAATCACTACAACAATGTCACCAAATGTATATGATGTCCTCACAACCAGCATTCATTGCATCCAGTAAAACCAACTGGTCATGGGGCTGGCAATCATACACCTTCCACCTCCATGCTGATTTTATTTTATTTTTTACAGTAAATTGGCTTGAGGAAGGGTGAATAGGGTCGCATTATACGTATATGCTTGTGAGTATTTAGCATTCACAATTTGCACTTGAGTTGACAGCATACGTTCTCCGTTACTCTTCAAAGTTACTCACTCCAATCGCATCATGCTGGTCTTCTCTTTTGTAAAAACAATGCTCATTCTACATATTATTTTGTATGCAATGATTTACTTGAGGAACAACTGTGTCAATGTGAGTGGGAAATGTACATAGCTGATTGAGAAAAGTACAATCTGTTTTTACCGGCATGTCATAATTGAATGAGAAATGCATCTACACAATGACAATTGCGTTTAGTTTTTTGCATTCTGTGTAAACACAATGAGAATTGAAATAGTCTAGTGACTAATTGCATTAATGGTGTGGGGTTTAGAGGCACTGTTGAGATAATCAGGTTACACATTTGGTAATTGTGTCAAAGCAATTGAGAAAAAAACTCTAAGTTTGACATTAGCTGATGTGTCAATATTAATATATAACAATATATTTAGAAAAGGAATTCATCCAAAAGGATAATAAATCAGTTAATAACAAGTGAGTCTGTGTGTGTGTGTGTGTGTGTGTGTGTACCTCATATCCCGCAGGCAGCTCACAGCGTACTCGCGCACATACTGGTCGGGGTAGTTAAAGTCCAGAAGCTCCAGGGCGTCCCTGGGACTCAGCCTGGGCCAGATCTGGAGCAGAGCCTGGAGCTGAGGCAACCACACACACCATTACCATCACCATCATCATGGTCATCATCGAAAACACCAGCACAGCAACAAATTTTGCTCATACTCGAAGCTTCTGTCCTGAACTTTAAATACATTTTCAAAGCTTTGTATTTAGATAATCTGTGAAGCCGTTATTTTATGTTATATGTTGATCGGCCTTGGCTACTTCATTCGTGATTCCAAAAAAACAGCCAAATATGCATTGTGCAAATTACGTCAAGCCTGTATGTTTGTATGCATGTATATTCTGCCTCCCTCTGTATGCCCTCTCCTGACTAACCTGGGCCATGTCTTCGTGTTTGCTCCATTTGACCGACAGCAGCAGCTTGGGGAGGGACTGAGGGAAGTTCTCGCGGCAGTCGTGGCGCAGCGTCCAGATCAGGTCCTTCTCGTTCTCACACAGCTGGGAGAGCGGGTCGCGTTCCATGATCTCCTTCAGCTCAATGTGAAACTTCTTCCCCCCCCGGCCCTGTGAGCCAGGAGGAGGCCGAGAGGAGGGGAGAGAAAAGGAGGAAGGGCAGGGGGAGGAAGTGGACAGAGGGGAGATGTGTGAGAGAGATCCTTACCGTTTGAAACCACTAGATGGCAGCATGATCTAGCTTAGGATCACTCCACAGACTGTGAATCCAGAAAGAATTTGTAATGGCATTGCTGCAATAGAATTGGCATTAGAGCTATAAGACGATTTCAGTCTATATACATACACAAATTGCTTACTTGCATCGTCGGTATCAACTCTTTCCACTTCCCGCATCTACATAGACAATGAAATATGTCTATGTAGATGCAGAATGTTTTACTGTCTGTGTGGACAACATGACACACATGAGGGATTGTGTTCTGGCTTGCTGTCCAAAAATTAAACCATCCCAAAATTAAACCATATGGATAATCACTGCTTACGAGGGCGGATTAACAGATTCAGTCCTGTCTACTAAATGGTGGCTGCTTTGCCTGACGCGCCATGACTCAATAAAAAAAGACGAGGTAAAGACAATGAAGAGAACAAGCATGTTTGAGACAAATGATACCGATATACCTTTTTGTATAGATATGATATGATCCACAGTACAAAAGTGTGCGTGCATGTGTGTGTGTTCCTGTTCATGTCATCTCCCCACTCACCATGGGCACGCAGTCATTGGCTTTGGCAATCTCTGCAGCCTTCTCCAATATCTGCAAGGACAGGAAGCCAGAGTGAGCATTATGTCTGCAGATGGTGTGTGCCTCACACATCACATGTCAACAACGTCATCACATTCACAATGTCCTGTCATCATGTATTACTGAAGGTCACCAATGATGGGCTTCCCTCGAGACGCGTTGCCTCAACGCAGTTGACGGATGAAGTCATGGTGTTACGACAGGTTTATTTGGTGAACAACGCTCAATCAACCTGATGGGATGGGATGATAGGTGCGTGTGTGTGGGGTACGGCCAAATGGGAGAAGTTTGCCAGAAATCTTTCTGCCAGAAAGCCCAGGAAGTCAGGTGATGTAGTATAAAGAGCGACAACATACATGCAGGGAGGAGGTCATGGTGGGTTCACTGAGTTGACTTATTATTTTCAGTCGCAGTTAGGTTAAGGGCACCACAATTACGTGGTTAGGTTTAGGTTATTATTTTCAGGTAAGGTCAAATTATTGTCAGTTTTTAGTCGCTGGCTGGTTAGGTTTAGGCAACAAAACTACTTGGTTAGGTTCAGGCAACAAAACTACTTGGTTAGGTTTAGGCAACACAACTACTTGGTTAGGTTCAGGCAACAAAACTACTTGGTTAGGTTTAGGCAACACAACTAATTGGTTATGTTTAGGCAACACAACTACCTGGTTATGTTTAGGCAACACAACTACATGGTTATGTTTAGGCAACAAAACTACTTAGTTAGGTTTAGGCAGAAAGCCCTGAAGGCAAACCTCTCCCGTGTGGGTGATACGCATGTTGGCGTGTATGTTATTGTGTGTGTGCTCAGACCTTGTCGAAGGGCGGGAAGACGATGGGGTGCTGGGAGTACTCCAGGAAGTGCACATGCAGCTCCGTGGCGTTCTCCGTGTACGGGTTGGTCTGGATAGTCCCAATGGGGTTCAGCATCTCTTCAAGTTCATCTGACACACACACACACACACACAGACACACACACACTCATCGTATGAAAGGCTAAGCAGTGCATATGTGTATTGGGAAGTGCTGTATTCTAGCCGGGCCTACCAGGGAAGGAGGACCAGCTGTGCAGGATGACGTCACCGGTCTTCAGCTGGCCCTTGTAGTCAAACACCATGGTGTTCACCCAGGCTATGGGGTAGTGCTGGGACAGGAAGGAGAGGAGAGGCAGGGATTACAAACTACCTCCTAGAACTAAGCAATAAGCCACAAGGCCGTGATTTACAGTGATTTTAGAACAGCTAGAGGCCGTTGTTAGGCATGAGGCTTCATGGCCTCAAGTGACTAATTGCTTTGACACAATTACTAAAACAGTTACTATAGACTACTAGCAAAATTTCACAAAATAAACAGCAGCATTAAATGCGATAATTTATTGAATTTATAATTGTATCTTTCTTTCATCGAGCAATATAGTTCCTCAAGACACCAAAATGGTTGCCAACCAACACATGCTAGCATACAGGCTTAAGCATACAGGTACTTTAATACTCAAAATGAATTGTACTGCGGTCACAGGTGTGTTGTTTATAGTATTTTACAACAGCTTCGAGCCAATCAGAATCAAGGACCAGAACTATCCATTTTCTAATTTTATAATGACACTTGAAGTACACAACACTTGAAGAAATGTGTCCAGAGTTAAACACATCCTGGCGACTCATCTAAGCATAGTGCCTTGCCTGGGGGGGGGGGGCATTGTCTGGCAGGAGTACTTTTCCTCAGAGGAATGGTTTATTTGGTGTGGTATGAGGAAGCCATGTGAACACTCGACAACCCTGGAGCCCAGAAGCGGGCTAACCGACTGCATCGTCATAAAAACCGATCAAGTGTGTACATGATGGGGCCTTGATGTAACCAAATCTTGTGCACAGAGAGTTTCACTGATTCCTCGGCTACAGCAACACAACCTGTACCGCTGCTGCTAAGACTTGAATTTGTGGTTGAATGCCATTGCTTTCCTTAATAATAACTGAATTTGTGCTTGTATGTATGTATGTATGTATGTATGTATGTATGTGGGTGAATCTTGTATTTTTCTTCGTCAATGTATACAGGCTCTCTTGTAAAATAGATTATTATCTCAATGAGACCTGTTTAAATAAAATGAAACAAAAAGTGAGCTCCTGTTTAAATACAGGTTACAAAAAATGGCTCCTTACCACTTTTCCCGCCTTACGGATGGTCTGGTACTTGTTGGAGTGCGTGTTCTTGGTGGACTTCTGCTTCTTCACCTTGTCCATGATGGCGTAGACGGCAAAGCAGAGGCGGGTCATGCGCGGCAGGTCGCTGGCAACGATGTCAAACTCCAGCGTGCCGTCGGACCAGGCGTGCTCTGAGCGCCCGCTGCTCTCGCTGCTCACTGCCGGCTTGCACAGCAGCTCTGTGCCGTGGAAGAGGCCCGCCCGCACCTGCACCTGAGGGGGGGTTGGCGGGGCACACAGGAGGCCGTCAGGAGGGTCTCAAAGGAAAAATGAAGCCATGTGGAAGTGAAAAAGTACGATATGGATCATAAGGTTCCTTTTACTTTGATTTTGATTTTTTTTTATTTCATCATGGATTTCATTTAAGCTTTGTGAGGGTTGTTGTTTTCTTTAAAAGCACAAATACAGTGCATACGGTCCAATGGTCATAAACAAAACAATGATATATAAATATTGATTTTTTTGTGTGTATGAGATCGATCAAATGTGTTTCACATCTATGAGGATAGCTGTCTAACTGTATATAAATACAGGATAGGGCTTAATTTGGGGGCATTTGAGCTCTGAGCCATTGGTAACATCCGACTGTAATAAGCTAAACCAATAGAAATAAAACGTACCTACTGAAATGCCCATAATGAGCGTTTGCATGATAGTTAGTCAGTGTCTACACATGCATAACCAAGAGAAAGTGCCTTTGCTAGAGCTTGGACTTTTCATTTGTTCATATTATATTATGTGTGAATCTCGTGTCAATGCGACAGTGAGACATGTGAGCACAAACACCGGGTTGTGTTGGTGGTGAACAACGCAGGTACGGAGGAGCCTACCTTGGCCGTCTCCTCTGCGTTCACTTTGCTGCCTTTCAGGAGAATGATTTTAAACTGGCTAGACACGTCCCACACACACGTCTGTACTTGCTGCGGAGAGGGAGGCAGCGAGAGCAACAAGGGAGAAAGAGAAAGTCGGTGAGTTGTGATTTACGGTAAAACAACACAACACACTGTGGCCGCAGCTCTTCACAGACTCGCGCATGTACGTACGCACGCACGCACACACACACACACACACACACACACACACACACACACACACACACACACACACACACACACACACACACACACACACACACACACACACACACACACACACACACACACACACACACACACACACACACACACAGGGTCAGCCGGGGCATTCTGATGTCCAGCCGTGATTTGCGAGGGTCAGCAGTCGGCAGGACAAACAGGATCACATGACCGTCTCTTCCCCATTGAGCCAAGTGCCGTGACTAACTGCTACACTTCCTGCTGCTCACGGTGTATGCGTGTGAGACCATTACAAGGTGAGGGCGTGGCAAGTGTCAACTTTCAAATGTGTGTTTTTTCCCGCCCCTCATATTCATGTTCCTCCCAGTGCTCCTGGTACTTCCACTACATGAGAAAGGCCCGCTGTGTGTGTGTTGTGTCATGTGACGAGCCGTGTACCGTTCCCCTGCCAGAACACTCTGTCCTCCGCTCCTAAGGCGCCGCTCTGACCAATTAGAGACGCCCCTTATCCACAGTGCCGCCGCGGCAGCTGAATTTGCAATAAAAGGCTTCTTTGCAGAAAATAGATTTCACTTCCTTTCAAAGGCAGCCATTCATCTACCACAGGATATCAGTCTGACCACAAGCGTTTTACCCCAAATTCAGCCGATCCCAAATCCACTGCATGCATTTTCTACTCATACATACTATTTTCATTGGCATTGCTTTTATTGCATGCATAAAGACAGCAAGGAAATTAAAGGGATATTCTACATTTTGAAACATTTTTCACAACCATAATTGGCGAGTATCGTAACGTTGAAACGTTAGTAATCAACGTTTGTATTCAATGTTACCAAACACAAAAAACACAATTTCATACATAGGAATGATTGACAGCTGTGCCATTTGTACGCGTTAAGATTCCCATATACCTTGTAGGACATGATCAGCATGGCACCAGGCAATTAAGGCTGCAGGAGAACTAAGCTAACAAGTGCCAGTTACAGTCTCGATGAGGAAAAGAAAAGGCAGACACAGGTTTGGTTCTAGGCTACAACGTTAGCCGCAGGGCAGGACAGGCATGTCCCCATGCGCAGTCGAGAAGCGATGCCTTTTAAAAAAAGACAGGAGGTTTCGTAACCACCGAGCCTCTGTATACAAGCCGGAACTTCTACTGCACTGATTTGCAGTAGAGATTGAGGGGGAGAATGTCAGATATGACGTCATTTGTATGCCCGCCCCTGAAAGCTTGTGTATTACACACACTTCGAAGCCTTTGAAGTCTACTCAATGGATATCAACTCAAAAGAAAAAATAATCAAATACATTACATACATTCTTGATGATCCTTTAAAAGTGTATCACACACACACACACACACACACACACACACACACACACACACACACACACACACACACACACACACACACACACACACACACACACACACACACACACACACACACACACACACACACACACAACTGACCGTGGGTGCTCTCCTCTTGGGCGGGAGGGGTACCGGAGGGTTGGAGGACTTGCGTGAGACCACCGCTCCGATGGCGGAGATCTCCTTCTCGAACATGGCCTTGACAGTGCTGGTAAGCACCAAGGTGAGGTGGGGGGGCTCCTTGGCCTGGATGCACTCCTTTATGTACTGCAGGACGAGAGGATAGAGCAAGGATTGGTCGACGCGATAAAGGCCGACATCTCATACATATAGAATGAAATAAAATAACCCAGAGTGAAATTAAACTGAATTGTAAACTGAAATTCAATTGTAATTGAAATATATGAAATACATAATTGGATACACAGTATGTATAAAATATATCTAAAAAAATATGCGCACACACCCTCGCACACTAATGCCCCTTTCACACATGCACTGCAACCCTGAACTTATCTAGACATTACCCTGAAATTATCTAGACATTTCCCTGAACTTATCTAGACATTACCCTGAACTTATCTAGGACTAGAGCATCTACTATGGTTGACAGGTTATTGCTGTTCAGAAAGACAGCCTTTGGTCAATCTGCTTTCTTGGGTAAAGTAGTGGGGAAGTGGAATACCATACCCACAAACATTAGATCAGGACGCTTTGCAGTGTTTGAAGTCAGCACAAATGTGTCGCCACCAGATTGGCTGGTATTTATTGTATTTATCATATTGATTCTATCTATCTCACATCGATGGACTTTTATGGATTGTGTTGTAGTGTTTTTGCTGTTCTGTGGTTGTTTTGTTTTTTTGTTTTTGATTACCTGCCCATGTAAATTAGCTGGCAGCTAACTCTGGTGCAATTACTTTTAATTGTGCGCTGTCCCTGCAAAAATAAACAATACAAATAAATAAATGAATAAGTAAATATCTAGACATTACCCTGAACATATCTAGACATTACCCGGAGGAGCTGTATGTGAGAACGCAAATGTCCGAATCAGTTGGACCGGACATTAAGCAGATTTTTCCCTGCCAAAGTCTGTGTTTAATTGAGCCTATGTGTGAATAGCGCAGGTCATTATCCGGAGAACTCACAGCGACTAGATCCTACATCTTACATACTCCGGTACGGTAGATGGTAGTAAATACAAAGAAGAAGAATTCACAGCGAGCATTGATGACCTTTCTATCAAGCGACTGGCGCGGAACCGGAAACCTTCGTACTCTTTTCTGCTTATGTGTAAGAACGCCTCTGACACACTAAGCAGAGGGATGTTATCAGTACAGTGCTCGCGCTACACTACGTAACCATGGTGCAACATGAGGGATTGTAGGATTAAGATAGAGAAGGGGAGAGCGTATGCTTACACAGTCTACACAATTTACTAGACTTCATACACAAAAATCAAGCAATAAGATGGTACGATGCAATAGGAACAAAATGGCTCTTAAACATTCTGAGAAGTCGTTTTGTGTTGCAAATGGACCTGTTTTAAGTGTGCACAGTTCACAGAAAACAATAGGAAGAGTTTAGCCTCCGACACAAGTTAACCAATCAAAGGCTTGGCGTGTGCCAAGCGAAAAAACTGAGGTAAATATATATATATATATATATATATATGAAACGAAATATAAACTTAAGATAAAACCACTGAGCAGGAAATACGGTTATTGAGCTGTTAGCTGAGTTGTCATGGTCAGTTAATTTCTGTTTCAATGTAAACAAAGAGCAGTCCAAGGGCAAACCTAACATTGTGTCCAATATATTTTGGTCATGGCATACAAGCCTTTGATGTCTGGGACTGTGGCCACAGGGACATTTTTTATCTCATTCTTTGGCTTGTTTACATGAGAGAAATATCGAGACTCATATCTAGATTCAAAAACTCATCTGTTTACACGAAACGCGCTCACAACCGTCCCAGCCTGTTTGCAAGTTTCAGGTTCGTACCACATCCATGGTTTGCACAGTCTCTGAGAATGAGATGTAGCGACCGCGGTGTAGCATTTTACACTGCTTTAGATAATGCTGCGAATCATGTTTAATAATAGAAATGCTAGGAATCGTAGACTAGGAAAAGAAGGCACGGCAAGGTTTCAGATACAGTAGATATGAAGCCCCATTGCTTAATAGTGGCTGGTGACCGGTGACCTATGAGCCAAGGACGTCACTTGGCAACGCTTACGCAAGATATTCAGTCTAGACGACAACCCATCGCAAGTCAATCTAGTTTGAATGTAGCATACACTACCTCCGGAGGTGGTTTTGACAATGATCGTCTACATCTCTCGTACACTCCTTCGCGCCTGTTTTGACAGAGAAAACATCTCTCTTTCCATCGCATCCCACAACCGTTCAAAACACGCGTGTAAACATGGCCTATGTAGTAATATTTTAAAATAGGCTTATTTTGTGTCCGTGTTTCGAAGATCACAAAACAAAGACAAAGATCTATTTTGCCCTCATTGAACCATACTAACCTACTCAATGATCCTACATATTAACTCTGAAGAAACAAAAAAGGTTATCTGTCACCTTTTTCAGCAATACATCTAAATGGTGATCTTGACCTTGATGTCTCTCTGACCACCACACAAGCAGGTGTTGCAATGCAGTGCGCCTTGAAACACACACACACACATACACATACACACACACCCACACACACACACACACACCTTGTACTGGATGAGGGGGTGGTCCCCGCAGAGGAATTCCAGCCGCTGGCTGACCCTCAGCACGTAGGGCCCCTGGTGGGAATCCTCATCGGGCCCGTGGGTGGTCAGCCACTTCCTGAGGGCCTGCTCCATTAGCTCGTTAGGGGTGTAGGACGGGGGCACCCTCAAGCTGGCCGCGTCCTGGGGAGGGAGGGAGGGAGGAAGGGGGAGAGGGGGAGAGAGAGAGAGAGTTGATGGACTCACTCCTGACCATGATCTCATTTTTCTTCTATTGTACTTTTGTACTGGCAATTTATATTTCACTTAGTTTTTTATCTTTTTGTAGTAGTACGTTTTGTTTTTCCTTCTGAATTGTATTTAGAGAGCGCAAGAAAGAGAGGGGAACAGAGAGTGAGTAGAGAGAGTAGAAAAGGTTACAAAAAGAGAGCATTAAAGTGCCATTCAGTGTTACGCTCTTACAAAAACAACATCTGCCACTAGCAGAGATAAGGGCACCACTGTTCCTCGAAATAACCCACTATGTGAGCTCATATCCTGAGAAGATGTAGAAAGGCATTGCAGCCACACCGAGGCATGGCTGCACAACACACACACACAAAGTTAATAGTATGCTTGTTAACAGAGCTCAATGAGTGTCGGTCACAAAACACAAAAAGCATGTGTGTTTAAGTATGTGGTAAATCATGCAACACGTCACAAAGAGTACAGTACATACAGTTTACACTGTAAAAATACACGTTTTATTGACCACAGTTAAACTCTTCAAAGGGGACTCCTCAAATGCAAAAAATATATATTTTGCCATAAAATGCCAAAGGCTAACTAACACTTTTACTGGTCATAAAAGCTCTGCTATGAAAATAACACCCATTACACGCATTCAACATTTGAATTTTGTGGCTTTCATCTGGAAACCATCTAGACTTTCCTGCACTTACTTAAATGGTAGCCAATCTGACCGAATGCATTACGAGTCATTGATCCAACACTCAAATGGCACTGGTCTTGGTATTAAACCTTTAACTCAGTAGTGTGACAACACGATTAGTTCCAATAGAATAAGACAGAACACCATCTCGACAAGCCCATGTGAGATCAATCAAGGTAAAACGATCCTGGCTCGACGTCGTCAAACCCGACTCAGGCGTCGTCCACGGCGACCTCTCTGGGACCGCGTCAGGCTCTCCACCGGCCCCGCGGGGCCCAGCGGTAGGGAGCCGCCAGGCGCTTCCGAGCCACCGGGAGATCGGGGAGTACGGCGAGCTAAAATTAGACCGTGTCCCCGGCAGACTCTGTGGCTGGGGAGTCGGGGGGGCGGGGGGTTAATTGCCATGTGCTACTAGATTAGAGCATCATAAAGAGCTGGGAGCGGGGAGAGGTTTATGTTTAGTAATAACGGGCACCTAGTAAAGGCCGTGGAGGCGCGAGATAACAGGCCCGGAAGCTTAACCGCAAAACGGTACATACACAACAGCTAAAATGTCCCCTCATGCACATTTCCTGTCACTAATCTGGCTTCCTGCCAATGTCCACCTGGGGACATTGGAACAGATGGCCGATGTGTGCATGTGTGTACGTGTGCACGTGTGTACGTGTGCATGTGTGTATGTGTGTGTGTGTGTGTGACTATATGCATGTAATGCAAATATGTGGTTTTTCGTTGCAATCTGTGTGTACAAGCGCACGTGTGTGCCTGCTGCTGTGTTGATTGAAGCTGACATAAGACGGTTAGCCAAGACAAAAACCATCTGTTTCAATAGGAAATCGTGTTATTTATATAACAGAGAGAGCAAAAGAGGTGAGAGCAAAAGAGGTGAGAGAGATAGAGCAAGAGATGGATTCATTATAATAAGAGGGCTCCACTGCTCTCAGTCGTCGTGTGCGCGTGTGTGTGTCTGTGCGAGGATGGCATAGTTTCACCCATAGTGGTGACCCATTTAGTGCTGTCACATGGCTAACTAGCTGGGTCTAGTCACATGACCAGCTCCCATCAGAGCGTGCACACCCTGGCCAGCGAGAGGCAAGGTTTGACTACTTGTGTTTAACATTCAAACAAAGAAAGACCAAAGTTGTCATGACGCGCACGCGCACACACACACACACACACACACACACACACACACACACACACACACACACACACACACACACACACACACACACACACACACACACACACACACACACACACACACACACACACTTGCTGCTTTGGTACCATTTGCCAAGCTTAACAATAGAATTGGGTATCGTTTGAAATATTTCGGTTCCGGTTCTGTAAAACGATGCCGGTTCCTAAACGGTTCCGAAATCGATACTTTTTCTTTTCTTTCTTATAGAAATGCCAACACTGATTCTTTGAAAAGGTACCGGTTCCTAGCAGCGCCAGAACCGACACCTTCTTTAAAATAAAGACCAAACAACTGATTCAATTGTTGAAATTCTTCCATTTTTAATGGTACCTTATTTGGTAAGACGTGAGCATCTTCGGCTTTGCGAAAAGTATAGACCTATTTAAACAAATAAAATTGTCACTGTAGGTTATGGTGTCATTGTTTATAGTTTCAATTACTCTTTCCATTTGTAATAATAAATTATAGCATAACTTATAGTGGCTGTAGACAACTTTTCCCACCCTAGCGTTTCAAAGTGGTAGAATTTTTGCGCCGTTATCGCAAAGACAAACCGGATCGCTTACAGTTTCCTCAAAGCCTAGCGACCACAAACAACACAAGACGCACATTAGTAAAGAGATCTCAGCGAATGAAACGATCAACACTTTGGAAATAAGAAAGAAAGAAGCATGTTCACTGAGGAGGTAAAGTGAAAATGGCATCATTTTATTTGTGAACAGGCTAAAGCTATTTTAATGATGTGCATTGCATAGTAATACCATAGTTGGAGTATTGCTATCGGCAGCAGGGGTTGGGGTCAGGTGAAGGGGGATTAGAAGAGAACATTAGGATGAACACCGTGAGTTTATTCATTCATTTAGTCTAAAATGGAGACATGAAAGCAGATACAAATTCTGTAGCATGTGTTGAGAAAAGCGAACTAGGTTGGTAGCCTGACTGGATCGCCTGGCGAGTCGCGACATGAGGTTTATTCAGGTAGTTTACTCAATGCAAAAACATAGCGTATGCAGATATAAGTAGTGTCATCAGATTGGCTTTACTTCGGTTGTACCACTGTCCGCCATTTCACCACAAATTTGTCATCCCTTATATTTATGTTGTGCAGCGTCAAGTGTTGGAGGTATATCCCCCTTATACAAAATAGTTTTATTGCACTTGTTACATGTGCTGCTGTCATTTTTTGTTTTAGTTATGCCATACTTTACAGCGTTTTACTTGAGACATGATGGCTGCAGCTGGACAGCAGTAGAGAGTAAAGTGCTCTGCAACTTTTCCGACCACAAAAGGGCGAGAGGATTGTTGGGTAACCGAAATGAGGCACCGAAAAGTAGTCATTCGGTCCAGGTAGAACCGACCATGTTGCCACCGGTACCACTCGGTTCTCGCTACTTAACACACCAACAGTGTTTTCATTGGGTGTGTGGCAAACACTGTGTACAATTACAATGTCATTCTTTTTCTAATTGTAATGTTTGCATACAAACGTGTCACGGTTCACAGTCAGTTGTGTGAAAGGGTAACAAGCCAGTCATCTCCTCCCCTGGGGAAATTCAGTGTAAACATTAGCCGTCATCTCCTGTGGTCATGCATGCGACACAATTTTACCAGAGGAGCTGGCCTAGTAACAGGCCCATCCCCACCTTTACAACCATGTGGTCACCAGCCCCACAACAACCCTTAAAGTTGCTTTAGGTAACAATTGAGAGTTGTAAAGAGAGAGAGAGCAGAAAAGAGCAGAAGAGAGTCCATTCACTCCCTCCCGACGTTTCTCCACCATTGAAGTGTTGCATTCATGCACCTGACAGGCAAGATACAATCTCTGAACCAATCAGGGAAGACATGCCGTGAGATGACTGCTCCTGGCTAAGAAATGAGCCAGGAGCGGTCTAAAACCCAAACTGTCTCATACAGAGTCAGACGCTGTCTCGAAACAGCTATTCTCACAGCATTTCACTCACAAATAGCTGTCGGATGGCTAGGCCATTTCTAACATGACACTCAAATAATAGCACTTAAATCGTACCTACGGCACCCATTACACAAGCTCACCTGAGACTGGTCAAAGTGGATGGTGATCTTGAGGTACTCCTCTTGGCTGTAGGCGGCGGTGGCGGTGGCGGTCTCCAGCTGTGGGGAGAAGCAGCCCTGCAGCCACTCGCTCCACGTCATGGTGTGGTAGCGCTGCATGCGTTCCTCGCTGATACGCAACATCTTGCCACGGAAGTCCTTCACCTCCTGGTCTTGCAGGGCGTCCAGCTCGTGGAGACCTGGGTGGTGGGTGGTTGGGGGTTGGGGCAAAGGTTGGCGGGGTGGGTTCGCGGTTAATGACGCTTCTCATTTGGGGCGCATTGATTATTTACGCAGAGCTCAGGTTGAATAATAATGGGAGGAGGTGTTGGCCATTGAAATGAAGCTAAATATATGTATCAATATATAACATAATATTCGTCATATTGCGCCACTTCCTTCCACTCTAAATTTCTGAGGGTGTGAGGTCCTTTAGAAAGCCCTGGAGTCGAGTAGGTGAGAGGCGTTCAGGTGTGGGCCTCACTCATGCTCACTGCATCTGTGTGACCACTTGATGACAGATCGCCACAATATAAACATTGACCTCACATATTGATTTTCTATTTTTCAAATATTTAAAATGGGTAACATCTTATTTCATTGTAGAGGCCCTCCTTGCCCCACTCTCGCTCACGCCCTCTCGCTGTATGTAAGGAGCTTCTAGTCAATATCCACTGCTGGCGCAAGTGGATAACGTTCATGTTAATTATTTAACTTTTTGCTCCCTCAATCCAGATGATTACCCCCCCCCCCCCCCCCCCCTCGCCGGGAGGCAACCACTAGAATCTAATTCTGATAATTCTGTGGGCAACACTGAACCCCTTTATATTCATAGCAACGTGAAATGCCAGGTGTATACATTACAATGTGGTTAGGTTGACCGCATGGCTCTTTTCTGTAGAAATTAGTATTATTAGAGTTGGGTTTTTTCTACTTTTCTGAAGAGGAAGTGCTTCACAATGTTCAGTTTAAAATGAAAAACAAACATGTTGACATTTAACATGGCTTGCTTTGCGGACCCCCCCGGCTCTGGGTTACGTTGTGCTTTGTGTGCGTTTGAGAGCTGATGGATGCTGGAGAGTGTGTGCGTGTGTGTTTTTGTATCCGTGTATGTAAATAGAGCATGTCAATTGCTGATATCAATTTCAAGCAGTTTAGTGTTGATCTACTAGTGAGCCTTTTCCTCTCCTCCGGACACCCATGTGTTTATGCAAGTAGCTGCATTTAACATGTTGCCGTGTGTTAAATCCTTCCTAGATTAAGAGTCCTTCTTTGAACCATTTTGTCCAAATTGTGTCACTGCTAGGTCTCTTAACACATTCGGGGGGGAGCGACATGAACTCTGTTGGAAGTCATCCAGACGTATGCGGAGGACACCTGAAAAACTACGCGTAACCCTGGCTTAAAAGCGTCTCTAAAGAGGGGGCGCATCTGGTTTTGTTGTCATCACACACACACACACACACACACACACACACACACACACACACACACACACACACACACACACACACACACACACACACACACACACACACACACACACACACACACACACACACACACACCTAGGACCTCCAATCTCCAGCAGAGATAAAGGCAGAGTGATGGAGGTAATGGATCCCACAGTGTGGAGTCCGTCCAGTCCACTCTGCCCCCCGCCCCCCCCCCCCCACGTCTCTATCTGAAGGTTTGATATGCAGGCCGCAAATGGGCCTGTATCGCAGAGCCACGGCTGAGGGAGTGGCATTTGGCAAGTGTTGCCGTGCATCATCATGGCTTATAGGCTGTAAGTGCTTCGCTTTATCGTAAATGTCAAATGGGGCAGAGTGTGTGGGGGGTGCGGGGGGTGGGGGGTGAGATGAATCAATCACCGCAGGAGAGATTGCTGTATGTGTGTGCACGCGTGCGTGGGTGTGTGAGAGAAAGAGAAAGCACACAACTGCTACCGAGATGTTGCTGTGAAAAAAAACAACTCCCATTCCAAGATCCCCCATGTAAAAAACATGTTAGACAGATGTTGAATACATATTTTGGGTTTATGGTTGCAAGTGCAGGAGAGTCTAGTGTTTAGGGTCTACCTGTAGCCGTCTGTGAGCAAGATGCCAAACCTTCCTGCTCATCCATCATCACATGTAAAACACATTCACTGTCAAGTCAAGTTTCGCATTCTTCCAGAGGGAGGGACATCATATGTGAACCACAAACCTGAATGAATACACAAACACAGAAACCAAAGGTTAAACGTCGAGGCGGCCTCACCCTTCCCGATGAGAACGCCAATCTTGGAGTCCAGCAGACGCTCGGCGCGGCCGCAGTTGCGCGTCACCAGCTTGAGCACGGGCAGGAAGGGCCGCACGTCACACAGCCGCCGCGTCTCGTCCTCCAGCTCCTCGTGCACCGCCGCTTGGTTGACGCACTCGAACATGTGGCTCTCCATCTCGCCCAGAGCCGGGAACAGCGGGTACGTCTGGGCCTGCTTCCATAGGAGCTGGCAGTGGAGGGAGAGAGAGAGGTTGGTGTTGGTGCCTCAGGCTTGGTTCCCTGACACTGGCTTGGTAATAAATACTGCCCTTAATCTGAAGTCCCTCACACATTTGTCAAACAGACTTGGTGTTAGTATTTGGCCTGATTGCAAACAATAACCTAATAGCACTAATTACTATGTGCACACCGCAAGTACAGCATGCAAATTGCCACACAGCATGTATAATGAAGTTAATAAATCCTACCAACAAGTGAAACACAACTGCAAAAACCAATTTAAAAAAAAAACAAATCACACATCATTTGTTCAAATATTATGCCACGGCTCCCGCAAGATCCAACCGGGATGTGAATCATGATCATCCTACTGAACCAATCCTCACATTACTCATTCAATTTAGCTGTTGTCACAAGGTTGGGCAGGGAGTGGGTGTGTGGGTCTGTGTGTTTCCATTTGCTATAGTCTACTTGAGTAATGTGAGTCTACTGCTATTGAGGGTATTCCATGTATTTATTGCTGGAACCGTACTCATAAGCTCCCCAGGCGTTGGTTTAAATGGAGAGTTGATTCCTTCCAAGAATGAAACGGCGAGTTGCTCTGGAATCCTTAATTATCATTTGATTTGCTCAACCCCTTGACCATCTGACACACACGCTGATCAGTATCATGGCGCCATCGGCCCCATGCTATTTAAATGACGCATATCACCAGAAAGTTATTCATTATTCCAGAGGAGTGCAGGACGCCGGTCTGCCCTATTGGGACAGCTTTCTGTGTGAATGAAACGGGTCCCGTCCTCCTGAGGGCTGCTCTGCCCCAGCTGTCTGTGGGGCTTCAATGGGATGCAGATCCCCAGGCTGGATCATTCCACCATTCATCAACCGCTGAACTGAAGGAACTCTGTTTATGCGTCTTAAATGTATGTGAAGTGTCTTGTGTCTCTTAGTGCGTAAAATAAAATGTATTATTACTTTTTATAACTTCTCTCTCCTTATATTAATATCCACTTTTCTCTTTCCTCCACCCCCATTATTGTCTTTATTTCTAAAACTGTACCATCCCCAACTCTCATTTCGCCCTGTGGCTTTGACAACTCAAGGAAATGGCAGCATATCAAACATTGCAGGGAACAGATGTATGGCTTTATAGAAGATTGTCTTTTGTTTCAACTGTACACGACAAAAGTGTTTCTCTGCCACAAACACACACGTGTGATACCAGTATGTTGAACACAGCGCAGCACATAAGGCAGACCGACACCCCGTCGTGTATTGCCGCGAGGCATTATCGTCTGGTTGACAAGAAACACTAGACGGATGTACAGGAAATCAAAGTGTACCCCTGGTCAGAGGTTGAAGCGGTTTATAGAGACAGACCACAGACAGACATAATGACTTCAGATAAAATGCTTCAGGCACGGCTGCGACTTTTGGAGGACAAAAACATGCATGCCATGTTTATGCCTGTGTGAAAAAGAGTGTATATGCAGGGATGGTGTGTGAGAAAGACTCTCTGACCACTGAGGCATGACTAAATTATGAATACTACTTTTCCGTCAGTCACATACCTACATGTTATGGTGTCCACAACTAAAACAAACAAGGCAAACTTCAGAGACAGGGAGCACAATGAGTCCATAGCCTCTGACCTGCGGTTCAGCTGAAGAGCTGCAATCAAACATGCGATCACAAACTCTTTGCATGTAGCGAGCAAAACAAAAACAACAACCGCCCTTGCTCAGCAACAGCCGGCGCGATCATAACAGCTATTACATGACGACGTCTAGCTGAGCCCTGCTGTGTGTGTGTGTGTGTGTGTGTGTGTGTGTGTGTGTCAGAGGGACGAAAAACAAAATAATCGTTTGAGAACTACAGCCGGTGAACAATGTGCGTGTGTCTGACCGTGTCCTGCCGATCCAACCTGATGCACCACAACTCAACAAGTTACTTCTTCTCTAGTGAACTCAAACCAAAACAACATCCTTCCCATTGCTTGCTTCCAATTTCCTTTGCTCAAGAGTAACACTCCCCCACCCATACCCTCCACCCACACATAGCCACACCCGACCCTAGTAGCCCTCACCAGCTTGATGTGCTGGATGGTGGCCTCGCGAGGCACCTCCAGCTGGATGTAGATCCCGGTGGGCAGCAGGAAGTCTACGTGGACCAGGTCCGTGGCGTGGCCAGCCAGGGGCGAGTGGGGCGCCCACATGTCCAGGAGGTCGGTCATGGCGGGAGGCATGGCAAGGTGGTCCACGTGCCACTTCAACCATAAGGACCTGGAGAGAGAGAGCAAGAGAGGGATATTATAGTCTTACTTTGTCACTACACATATTGTATTTGTGGGGGGGGGGGGGGAGCGCGAGAGGGAGAGAGACAGAGGGGAGGGGAGGGGGGGGGAGGGGGGGCAGTGAACAGGAGTGGTTTACGTTCTCTGACGTCCACTTCAACAAATTAAAAGCTGTAAGAGCTAAAGTGCTAATGGTAGGCTCTCCACTCCCGGCGCTCCACAACAGCCGTGACACAGCCGATGACACAGTAGAAACAATGAGGTCAGCCACAGAGCAGCAGAAAACAACAGTTTGTTACGAGGCTGTGGACGGAAAAACTCATTGACCTGCTTCTGAAAACCTCCCGAGAAGGAAAACAAACACTGGCCTAGTTTTGCTTCTTTGACATCTCACTCTATTTGGAAACGTAATGAGTTGTATAGTGTTTAACTTATCGATCGGGTTGTTGACCGCAAGTTAACGACAACATACAAGCATAGCATATGAAATGAGATTCAGTTGTTGTGGATGTGGAAGTACATGCCACAGTCAACGGTTCGGCTCTTGCGGCTGTCCACATGATCCCATACTAGAAGTGATGCATACTTGCACAAATTGACAAATGCACATAGATAATGTTGAACAGTTTCCCTGCAGGGACATGCCGTTTTGACAGCAATGTCTCCACAAGGAGGATGCCAAGGATGCCATGGCCTTAACTTGGCTGGGTGCCAGAAAACGGAGGACTGCCCACTAAGCAAGCAGCAGGGGGGGGGGGGGGAAAGGTCAGCATCTCCTAGTGCCAGGAAATATGGTCAATATTTCTGAAAGAAAAGCAAGGGGGGGAAAAAAATCAATTTGCAAAACTAATCAGGTTTTCCCTCTCATCTTCCTCATCACCGGATGAGTATGTCTCCGATATCTCTCTGCTGGATCAAATATTGTCATTCATCAGCACGCCTGCATGCGTGCACACGCACACACAGGAATAATGGTACAGTTCTGACAAATGACAGTGTTAAACACTGGGGCTGGGCTCCAAAACAGGTACATCCCTCCTTCCAATCCACCACTACCAAGTCCTCAATCGCCCTCATCTTTCTTCCACTGTCATACCTCCTCCAACAGCCCACCCCCCCACCTCTAATGGTTTCTTCATGCTTAAGTGCTGGAGCCAGGCCACCAGAGAGGCCCTGGGATGCAGCAGGGCAGAGGCAGAGGGAGCCACAGACACTACTCCTGCACATTACGTTACGAGACCAAGACGAAAAATGTCAGGAGCAGCCCTCTACAGCAGTTTCTCAAGGAGTACTTTGAAGGATTGAAGGATTTGAAGGATACCACTTTAAGAATTATGCAAATCTGAATTTTACATACAAATCCGTAA